>JBDFRD010229734.1:0-11345 GCA_039654405.1 Bullina lineata
TCTCTCTCTCTCTCTCTCTCTCTCTCTCTCTCTCTCTCTCTCTCTCTCTCTCTCTCTCTCTCTCTCTCAGTCTTCCCTCGCTTAGAATTTTCCAACCAGACTGTTTGATTTGTTCCTGTACTTCTATGTTTTTATTTAGCTTATTTGTCTAAGTGTGTGTTTTAATCTGCAATGGAAAAAAAATACTCCTAAACCAATAGCGCTGTGAATACTGATCCAGTGGCCATACACGCATGGATTGACTGGCATGGAAAATAGGAAAGGAAATGCCGTGTTGTGTTTGTGAATATGATTTGAATGATTGCCAATAAACATTAACTATTGGCATTGTTTACTAATCATTCAGTCTCCACAAAAGTGCATATTTACACCAGAAGTAAAAAGCAGTCTGAGATTAATTGTGAAATCAGGGATCAGCAAACATGCCAGCTTAAAGGGTTCGCCGTAAGAAATTACGGGTTCGCCATCAGAAATTATGGTTTACGGGCAATTACGGCAAATTACGGCGAGGATATATGCTTTTAAATCTCATTGCCATTGCGTTCTTGGTTCTCTGGCGTTATCCTTGTACGCAGTAAAATTATTCTTTTGAGTCCTCATTTAATTGCGAGTTCAGCTGGTGATTACTCCAAGCCTCAAATAGGGTTGGCATGTCTGGATCATACTTTACAATTCTCTTGCACTCTAAGTATTATTTGAGTTAAGTCATTTGTTCAGTATAATAATAATATTATGTGTTATACATGAAAATCATAATCTTATGCTTGAAGACCCGTCAAGGGAGTTTTTTATGTTATGTTATATTTTGTTCTTCATTGCCTTATATGAGTTCATACACAGCTTTCCGTGCATACATGTCTTCTTCTCTAATTTGCCCTTTTATTCAATAAACATCCCGTCATTAATATGTAATTATGTTGTTACGTCCTCATACCACTTGATTTGCTTGTGCAATATATTTGACTTTTTCATGATTTATATTATCGCTTTCATTATGACACTTTTCAATAATTCTTCCTCAGCTTTTCATATTAAATGTCATGACATTTTTTATGGATATTGCTTGTAAAAGTTTTCAACTGTGTACAGAGAAAAAAAAGTGTGGATTTTTAGAAAAAACATAAAGTAGAACAAAGTAAGGAATGGTACTCTCTCTCTCTGTGCTTTCTGATTCCTTCAATAAAAGAATAAACCATGAGAAGCACATGGTTTTGGTGGTAGAGAAAAACCGTAGACTCTTTTCTTTAACACTGCTGATTCTTTCCTGTTTCAAATAATTGTGATGTTTTCCTGTTTTGTTCTGTTTTCCTTTTTGAGGCAACGTTGAAGATAAAGTGAAGCTTTTATTCTTGTGATAGGTTTCACAAACAGGCTCCATACTTATTTATCTGGAGAATAATTCTGAGAAAGATTAGAAGTCTAGCAAGTCAGAGTCAGGTTTCTAGTATTTACATGGACAATTTCTTGTATTTACATGGACAATTTCTTGTATTTACATGGACAATTTCTTGTATTTACATGGACAATTTCTGTCCACTAATGAACAGTGTTGTCGCTGTAATGAAAGAAAACCATGGGACCATCTCACGGCAAACTGGGGGTGGAAACCTTTCAGCTTGACTTCTGACTTATGCCTCTTGATTCCTTAAGGAACATAGGCCCACATGGTTTCTGTAACAAGTTAGTTTCTACAGGATCGGTTGTTAGCCCAGTTCAAACCCCAACCTGGAGGGTCAGTGAGTGGTACTTGTCTGGTCTCCACCCTTTGACCTTTGACCAGACTGGCTTGGGTGGCCCTACCTGGAGGGTCAGTGAGTGGTACTTGTCTGGCCTCTACCCTTTGACCTGACTGGTTTGGGTGGCCCTACCAGGAGGGTCAGTGAGTGGTACTTGTCTGGTCTCTACCCTTTGACCTGAATGGCTTGGGTAGCCCTACCTGGAGGGTCAGTGAGTGGTACTTGTCTGGTCTCTACCCTTTGACCAGACTGGCTTGGATGGCCCTACCAGGAGGGTCAGTGAGTGGTACTTGTCTGGTCTCCACCTTTGACCTGACTGGCTTGGGTAGCCCTACCAGGAGACAATTCTCCCGCCAGCATAGATCGCAGGCTCATAGAAACACGGAAGTCCCACAACCAATGACAAGCTTGCAGTCTCTAGGGAGAAACCTTTGAGCACTGGAGGACATGTCCAGAGGTCCATGGAAACAGTGGGCATCAGCTTGTTTATCTCAGATCTCTGTCTAGACTGTCCAAGCTGAAGTGAGAATAATGTGTGGAATTTTGTCTGAGGTATGAGAACGGAGGGCTATATGGAAACAAGGCTTGATAGACCAAAGTTGGCTGAGCTTTAAGTAGGGCAGGAGCTGAGAAAAGACGAAGGGAAAAAGACATACGGATAATTTTATCTTCGATATCTTACATAAAATGACACCTTTGGAAATTAACAACTTGCATGGCTTAATTTGGATAACAGTTATTTAAAAATAAACAAAGATAAGAATGACACCGCTTTCTTTGATTTAAAAAAAAAACTTTTCAGTTTCAAAAGAGCCTGAATTTGTGAAATCTAACACACAGTTTTGTAGTACTTTCCTGTCAGTTTCACACATGTAAGGTTTTCTGTGCTTAAAGAAACGCCTTCACATTTAATGACGCCAATTCTTAATAACACGCCTCAATTTCTGGAAATGTGTATAGATAATTTTCTGTTTTTGTTTGTCTAATTCTGCTTTCGCTCTTGATAAAAAGCATGTAGAGTTCCATCTTTCCTAAAACAAACTAATCGTCTTTCTCTCTGCTCACTCTCTCACTCAATTTTGGAGCACTAAAGTAGTGGTAATCATGTGCTGGCATCGCGTCTGTCATGTGCTGGCATCGCGTCTGTCATGTGCTGGCATCGCGTCTGTCATGTGCTGGCATCGCGTCTGTCATGTGCTGACCTCTGACCCCTGTGTTGTCTGTCCGCGCTGACCCCTGGCATGTTAGGAGCTGCAGTCCCCCCCAGGAATGCTCAACTTGCAGCAAGCCATCGAACAGATGGATCTCTGTACCGCAGCGCTGCATGTCGAATACCAACCCGCTTCCTCAGACACCAGCGAGGAAGTGACCCCACGCGCCGCTCACGAAGATGACCTTGACCCCTCAGGGCCCACCGATGAAGCGCAGGTTGAGAGCCCGCGGCCAAAGGCAAGAAGAGATTGTC
This sequence comes from Bullina lineata, assembly GCA_039654405.1. Classification (NCBI taxonomy): domain Eukaryota; kingdom Metazoa; phylum Mollusca; class Gastropoda; family Bullinidae; genus Bullina; species Bullina lineata. The sequence continues at coordinate 3,202 of JBDFRD010229734.1, forward strand.
CAACAATGATTGACCAACACATCACTGAAACTTGACCTAATCCAGCAAGATCTTTTCTCTCATCCTCTGGCTTGCTTGCATGCACTGTGCTTTTACTAAAACTTTTTTTCATAGTAGTTTTTTTTTTCTTCCTCCCTCGGCCTCCCCATTCCTAACTGGACTGCGCCCTTGGAGGCGTTTCCACGGTGACCTGTACCGGGCCTTGGCTGTTCCAATTTTTTCCTTCTCTTTCTTCAGTCTTGGAGTTTCTGCTTGCTATGCCAGTCTGCTTCACGATGTGTATCTCTACTAATGAATGATGACTGGGTGTATTTATCTGCCTAGGCTTGACATGAATGTATAGACTTGCAGTCTCCAACTCATCACATTTTCTAGTTTTTATCAGTAAAATAAATGTTAGAATCTCTATTCCCTCGTCCTAACCCATGCATGAATGTTTTCACTCACCAGATTTATACGAAGAGGATATCCACTGCATTGCTCGACTTTTCCTTATCAGCCAATGCTCCATCTAATATATTATTATTTATACATCATTACATTTATTTTTTTTAATTAATTTATTTTCTTATTTTTATTTATTTATTTATTTATCTTATGTATTTATTTACTTTCTTTTTTTTTAAATTAATTTATTTTATTTTTTATTTTTTTAATTAATTAATTAATTTATTTTATTTTATATATTTATTTAATTGTGTTGTAGGAATGGGTGAGAGATCCCCTTGCATGAGAGCTGTCTGTTTCAGTGATTGATTGATTGATTGATTGATTGATTATGCTAATGACACAATCTCTGGTGCCCTCACAGCCGTACCCTGACTACGTAGCACTCTGTATGAACATTGCATATTTGTACGTTGTGGAAACCATCTAAAAAACACAGTGTTTGAAATTATAGAGGAGTCAAAACCAGAGAGTGTTTTCATGTCACTTGATGGTCTGTTTTCACTATTGATTTATATATGCAATATATTATATTTAATATAATCTGGCCTCCCACCAGTTTGGCCCAGGTGAGATTTTACGTGTTCTTACGTTGAGGTGCAAATTTTTTTCCTATCAGATAATGTATAAAATTTATATACGGTAGAATTGTTAGTTTGAATGCGCTTCAATATCAACATAAGCTCAAAGCTAAGGAAGTTCAGTTAGTCAATACAAATAATAAATAAATAAATAAAATAAATAAATATTACGTTTCAATGGGAATTGAACCTTTGACCTCCTGCTTTTGCTAGTGGCTGCCCTCATGCTTAGTCCTGGTGCTTTGGAAGGTGTGACAGGGATCGCAATGGTTTCATCATGTACTTTTTGTATTGGTGTAAAATCATAAATCTATAGTAACTCACAAAGTTAATTCAATAAGGATTTGATATTCCTTTATATCACTGGAGTAAATCTATAGTAACTCTTAAAATTAATTCAATAAGGATTTGATATTCCTTTATATCACTGGAGTAAATCTATAGTAACTCACAAAATTAATTCAATAAGGATTTGATATTCCTTTATATCACTGGAGTAAATCTATAGTAACTCACAAAGTTAATTCAATAAGGATTTGATATTCCTTTATATCACTGAAATAAAGCAAGGCGTAAAGTAGTATAAATACAGTTAATTAAGTCGTGAGACAGAAACTTGACAGTGTCAAATGAATGCAGATATCACATCGACTAAGTAACTACTTGGCCTACAGAACAAGTCATGCTTTTTCTTCTTCTTCTCTGTTTCTGGGTTTCTTTTTCTTTCAATCTATTTGAAACCTGTCCAAACCTCAAGTCTTTCAAATCAATTCACTGACTTTTGTATTTTTGCCTTATTCAAAGCTGATTATTTACCCTTTCACTGCCAAATTCACCGATCAGCCAAAAACGGTGTTTGCAAATTGCCAAAATAAATGTTGTTATTTCGCTGGATTTTATTTTTAGTGATTAATATTCATTAATACATCACCCACTATTTTTTTCCACTGTATAATGAATAAAAAAAAGTCTAAAATAAATATATTTGTTTAAATGAATTTCTTGCATTATTTCATGAAGAAAACAACATGTTGGGGCTGGAGTTCAGCCTCAGATCCCTGGCAGTGGAAGAGTTAATGGTTGGATTTGGTCTGGATACATTCTGACCACAGTTCACCAGTTAATGGTTGGATTTGGTCTGGATACATTCTGACCACAGTTCACCAGTTCATGGTTGGATGTGGTCTGGATACATTCTGACCACAGTTCACCAGTTAATGGTTGGATTTGGTCTGGATACATTCTGACCACAGTTCATGAGTTAATGGTTGGATTTGGTCTGGATACATTCTGACCACAGTTCACCAGTTAAGGCATATTAAAAAGGTTGAATCAATGGACAGGAATAAAGGCATGAGCCAGCCTTTAGTGCAGTGTTCACTACAAGTTCCATCTTCAAACATGTTGCAAGGGCTGACTTTAATGCAGTTAACACTGGACTAATTTTAAACTGATTTCTTCTTCCCAAGTTGCATAGTCTTTATCCCTGTCAGCTGCTTTCCTGATCAACATTTCTTGTCCAGGTTTACCCAGGCAGCTATTAACCTTAATCCAAACCAAGGATGCATGCACAATTAGCAAGGCTTCTATGTTTGATCCGCTAGCTGTTTGAGATGTTGGTGGGTTCATGTCTTTGATACATTCTACAATCTACAATAGTGTTTGGCCTTGGTCTTGGACCATTGTAGTGAATGCATGTTATGTGCAGTTATTTTGTTACATTTTTCTGGGGTTCTGTTGATCTGTTTTAGTTTTTAGGCCTTAAGTGCCTTTTCTTCATGGAATTGTCTTAGCATCAGTTGTGGAATTGTTCTAGATTTCTTCAGGTGTTTCCTCTGTTATTGTGAAACGACTGCTTTGGCCAGTTGAAACTTGATAGTCCTTCCTCATTGTTTTCCAGTCTCTGTGCTTTGTTGGTGAATGAAGTGAACTTAAATTATTCAAATAAATTCCAAGTCATTGACAGGAAAAAGTTCAAGCCTTTTTTTAAATTTTATTCTGTAAAGCCAGTTAATACAAGACCTATCTGTAAACATATGTTCGTTTAGATTATAAATATTCAGATTCTTCTTCTCCCCTTTGTGTCACAAACTTTTTAAACTGTAAATTTGAAACTGCAAAATAAGTCGATTTTTGAAACATTTTGTAGGTTTTATGTTCTATAGCCAGAAGCGTTCTCTAAAAACCAAGTACCCAGATGTCAAAGTATTTATTCAGAATATTGAAAGCATTTGTACGTAAACATGTCAATATGTGAATTTACCTGACCTCATGCCCAGAACCACACTACACGTGTTGTTTTCCCCACATAACACTAACTGATCTGATGACTCACTAGAAGCTAATAGCTTGTTCATATCGTTTTTGATGGAACATCAAGAACTGTGACTGAATATTATTGATCAGGCAGAGAGAAATCAGCTCATCTAAATATGCATGAGTTCATTACATTAATGCTTTTGCTTACTTCTCTGCTTACTTGCTGTTAAAAGATTGCTTCTGATATCTGCTACTTACATTTGCTGAGAACTATCACACTATTATCAACATATGTAGAACAAAATTGTTGGTGACCGTTCTATCCTGTTTCTGCTTCTTGCATATGTTGTGTTGGTGACCGTTCTATCCTGTTTCTGCTTCTTGCATATGTTGTGTTGGAACACAAATAACTAGTCATAATTTTCTCATACAAGACGATACTTCCACTCCCACTTTAGAATGGCAGCTTTCAGTCGTTCCTTTACCCGAGTCACAATATTAACACCTTCTTTCTCCCATCTCCCCTTCCTCATCCCACATCCTCCTCATCCTCCCCCATTTTCAGATTCAGCAGAACACTAGTCTGGAACTGGCCAAGGCCATTCGGGAACTGGAGGCCAGCACGGCTGCCCTCACCTCCGCCTACGATGTGGATGCAAACTACAACAACCACACTGGCGCGGCTCCTGCCTCGGCCGCTTTCGACGCCGACAGCTACACCAGCAAGACTTCCCTGCAGTGCTCCTCTGGTTACGGCACTATGAACAGTACGCCTGCAGGCTCCGAGGACACCATAGCATCTGGAGGTGGGTGCAGCCTTCTCGGCTCTGGACTTTTTGTCTTCTTGATATTGTTTGTATCCAGGCCGTTCCTTCCTGTTTCATTATTGTCAGTACTGCGTTGTTGTTTCTTATGTTCTGTGATTGGAAGTTTCAGGGCAGGACTTTGCCACAATGGATGATTAACTTTGCCACAATGGATGATGATTAACTTTGCCACAATGGATGATTAACTTGGCTTAGAAATTCCATCTTTCTGTTTTCCTGTTAATTTTTGTATTATTGTTGAAAAGAAAATTTGTGCGGTAAGGGAAAGTTAATGCTGCATTTTATAGGCAAGCCAAATAAGTTCAAGTGATGCTCTCTATTCTTGATTCCCCTCAGTGAGCAAATACTACAGTTTTGCATTAGTCACTGGAACCAGCTGTCCGTAGCCTGTTCACGTTTTGATGTGAAAGGTCGTCTAAGGTCATCACCGTATTTGAACTGGAAAGAGCAGCATTTCATGACTGTCTGTGTCTTAGTGAATAGTGAAAGTGTCATTTCTTTTGAAAACTTGAGTATGAAACAGTCTATCTCTTTGTCTTCTTGTAAATATTATGGGGGTGGGGGGGATTTTATTGACACTGCTTTCTTTTTTTTTCCCTTACTGAGTTCCAATATACTGATGTATCAATATTTGATTTGTTTTGGTAGGTATTTACTTACTTTTCCATGAATACTAAAGCTTGACTTGAGAAGACAGAGCCAACCATTCTATTCCTAGAAAAGTTTGGTACTTTAGACAGAGCGCACTTTGTGGAGTACTGTACATCATTTCTCTCGTGTATCATCTGTTCTTTTATACGTAAACTCATGTATCATGGAGACAAGATGTTAAACGTTTGGAGCCTGTGCAGTCCATGAGCTGTTGGCCCTAGCTAGATTCTAGGTGCATTGCATCTGTTGGATGTCTGCCTGTCATTTCTCCATGGAGGCTTCCAGCAAACATCAGGTGTCTGGGACAGAATTACTGTCATAATACGCACAGGCTTAAGTAAACATGTTTTAATCCCCACTCTAGCAAAGAGGGGATCTAGAGTTTGTAAGTTGTCAAGCTTATTCACACTAGAGTTAGTTTGCATTGGTCAGGTATAGGTAACTAATGGTGTTGTCTTCTTTCAGCTTCGTGTCCATGATGTTGTTGTTGTTGTTGTCGTCGTCGTTGTTGTTCTTGTTGTGCGTGGTACTGTTTTTCAAACTCTGTGCTTGCTTTCAATTGGTTTTTGTGATCCATGCAACAAGAGATCCAGGTGACTCTATTCTCTGTTTTAACTGCAAACACTTCGAATGTTGTAATTGCTTTTTTGTAAATTGTAAAATCCTGACAGACCATTCATAGCTTGAGCAAAAATCCCTCACCCAGAATATTCTTTCTAATAAGTCGGTTTGAGTCGTAGGGATGAGAGGTTGCAGTCACCAGAGTGCGTTAGAATAACACCGGGAGGACACAACATTGTATTAGCAAATGTACAGGTTAGAATTCAAATGCTTTTTGTGCCTTGTTTTTGAAGAGTTGTTCCATGATACAGCACAACATGCAGTGAAGAGAGTGTGAATTCAGTTCCTGGGCTATGTACAATGTACTCCTAGGGTTAATGCTGGAGTTTTACCATATTACTTGGTGAGGATGCGAAGTAGGTTTAATGTGTATTCAAATGTGTTGGTTAGCGACTACCAGTCAGAGGGTCCGGGGTTCAGATCTCCACACCCACGTGCTTATTGGGTACAGGCATATTCTGCTGGGGAAGTCAACGTACAACACCAACGATGTAAAAATCATCTGTGCTGCTTCACGCTACCGAAACCAGAAAAATGTATGGGTCCATGAGCCTCATAGGTCTTGAAAGAATTTTTTTTAACTTTAAAATTGTTTAGTCAGCTGAGTGCATGTAGAATGAGAATGGATGATATTTGCTAGGCCTGAAACACAAACAATGCAGCCCTATACTCCACGGGGAGTCAAGAGGACTAAGTCAAACACAAACAGGAGAAATGAGAAGACAAACATTTCTAGCGTGGCTTTATTCTTCTTTGTAATGTATTCACGTATGAACTTGCACAATGATATGGTCTTTGCGCTTATTTGTGCTGAGTCATGGGCACGTGCAGTAATTATGAATAATACGGTAAAGCTGCTTCCTTGATGCTCTTTGGACTGTGCTTCTATAACATTCAGCTCAGCAGCACCCATGTCATTCAGAAAGTTGCTCAATGCCAGCTTAATGTCTTTCTCTCTGTCTCTCTCTCTCTCTCTTTGCTCTTTCACTCACTCCCTCTTTCTCTCAGGTATCCCTGAGGCTGTGAGTGAGAAGCCTGAGCTAGAGGAGGGAGGGAAGGACGGTGAGGAGGAGGAGGAGAGGGAGGGGGAAGGTGAGGAGGAAGCACCTGAAGGAGGAGCACAAAGCACTCGATAAAAAACCCAAAAGTCACAGAAAGTTTGCATGGGGTCTCACAGCTTGCTTCTTTTTTCTCTCAATTTTTTAATCCAAATCAGCCTCGTCTTCGTCGTTTGATTTCCTTTGTCACTTTGAATTAGGTAGAGACCAGTTTTGTCTTGAAACTTTGCATCCGTCAGAATAAAAACTTTGAATTAGGTAGAGACTAGTTTTGTCTTGAAACTTTGCATCCGTCAGAGTAAAAACTTTCAGTGTGTTTCCTGCCACTGTCTGATTGTCTGATTGTTCAGAGATCCTTAAAAGTTTCTGAAAAATATTTTCATAATTCTTTAAAGAATGGCATTTCTAGAAATTATGATACATAGTCCTTTGTTTGACTCCTATTCGATAGTAACAAAATAATTAAAAGAACAACAAATCAGTTCTCTCTTGTGTACCAACAGAAAGGACATTTTCTTGACTCGAATTGAAAGTAATTTCTGTAGAAAATATTTTGATCACGGGAACTGAACATTTGCCTTTCAAGTACTTAATGAACGCGCTCGCTAGATTTAAGAAGGCAAACATTTGATAGGTCTATCTATCTATTAATGAATACGCTAGATTTAAGAAAGCAAACATTTGATAGGTCTATCTATCTATTAATGAATACGCGAGATTGAAGAAGGCAAACATTTGATAGGTCTATCTATGTATTAATGAACTCGCTAGATTTAAGAAGGCAAACATTTGATAGATCTATCTATGTATTAATGAACTCGCTAGATTTAAGAAGGCAAACATTTGATAGGTCTATCTATCTATTAATGAACTCGCTAGATTGAAGAAGGCAAACATTTGATAGGTCAATCTATCTATTAATGAATACGCGAGATTGAAGAAGGCAAACATTTGATGGTTTCTTTCCTTGCACTTCTTTACCAATTTCCCCTCACTTGATTGGAAGAGAGAATTTGATTTATTGATTAATTGTAATGAAATGCTCACTGTTAGAATTGTTTCAAGTTCCCATGTTGCTGGGTGTTGATAACCTCCCTTCTCTCCAGAAGGTCTCCGTCTCCCTTTCACATTATTTTTCACACAAGAACATTCATTTTTTCTCCGTTCGTTTTCCCTGTTCTCTTCATTCGTGCATGCGAGGGATTTTGCATTCATCATTAGTTTCATTCATCATTTATTGTTCACAGTAATCGTGTTCAGTCTACATTTGGTTATTGAGCAAATAATATTGACAAGAATTCTAACATGGTACAAGTCGTGCCAAAAGATATTTCTTTCAACCTGAATCAATCTAGCTTGTCAAACAACAGAGAGAGATAGAACACCTGGTTACACAAGTCATTGCATATCAATAGAAATCACTGTATGAATAAATCACTAGAAATCAGTGTATAAATCAATCAATAGAAATCAATGTAAGTGTAGAGTTATTTCAATCAGTGTATAAATAAATCAATAGAAATCAATGTAAGTGTAGAGTTATTTGAATCAGTGTATAAATCAATCAATAGAAATCAATGTAAGTGTAGAGTTATTTGAATCAGTGTATGAATAAATCAATAGAAATCAATGTAAGTGTAGAGTTATTTGAATCAGTGTATGAATAAATCAATGTAAGTGTAGAGTTATTTGAATCAGTG
>JBDFRD010229845.1:0-11344 GCA_039654405.1 Bullina lineata
TCTCTCTCTCTCTCTCTCTCTCTCTCTCTCTCTCTCTCTCTCTCTCTCTCTCTCTCTCTCGCTCGCTCGCTCTCTCTCTCTCTCTCTCTGTCTCTCTGTCTCTCTCTCTCTCTCTCTTTCTCTCTCTCTCTCTCTTAGATGCATTATGAAAAGCACGTATGTAAGATACACTGAATTACAAATACAAACCTCGATCACTTTAAGGGAAAACAAGCGCACAGAAAATAAACTGTAACGACATGGCCTGACCACTAATCAAATCACAGATTACATAACTAACTCCGCATGGAGGTCCAATGAAAAATCCTAATAAACAGGAATCACACCAAAAATAATAATGCTTTTGATTTCTTTGGTCGTACTTTTTATGTCTTTGTATTTTTGTTATTATTTTGTATGTAAAGGCACGAATAACTCTGTATGTACTGCATAAGTGACTGTAATTTCGCTAGAATCGTGTAATTTAGCTTATAATGGTTCAGTCTAATATCTTTGCAACTATAATTAATCAATTCTTCAATAGCATTGAATACTTTTCTTTACTTACATCTAATATATTGTTACTTGTAAGTCAGGAAGCTTTATTTCTTTTCATTAATTAAAGATGACCTAGATTTGACAAGTTGCTATAGGACGCAATAATTTATAATTTAACTTCTTTTCAAGAGAGACATTGCAATAGCATTCAAATTAAGTGTAGCGTAAACGTGTGCTTATACTTAAAACCTGCATAAGCATCATTGGCTGTTAGCTATATTTTTTGTTTGTTTCTGGAATTAACCCTTGCGCGGCCTGGACTGCAAACGATAAAAAATATTTGAATAAAATACACGGGTAGCACTATATTATACGATTTGATTTTCTTTAGCTTTGAGACGATCGACTCTCTTGGCTTTGTGTGAGGCTCTGTTCTCTCGCTCTCTAGTTGGAGACAAGTTAAGCGCAGGAAGATGAAATGATCCTTCCAGGGACACTTCATACTTTTTCAGTCCCGGTGAAGCTGAACAACTTTCGGCACATTCTTATAGTTTTCCACTGTCGAAAAAGTTGCATAATGTGTACGGTACCATTAGTTATGTAAAAGCAGTGAAATCACCCGTATTGTCAATGTATTGAAATGTTAACTTTCATTTAAAACTGTCGTAACATCTGGCTGGTAGATCAAATACTTATTTTTTTAATTGCGGGTCCATAGCGGTGTGACGATGCAATGTTCAAGAAATAACCAGCAAACAAATTTTGAATAAACAAAGCTCATACATGTAGTTTTTAAAAAAAAATTATACTGCCTCATTTCGCTACCAATTAAACACGTGAATTAGCGGCGTAGTAACATTTTATTAAACAGTAATTCACTATTTACTGCAGCCACTCTACCACTAGTAGGCTACCCATCAACTAGGAACGCTAAACTTGATGTCCAGGCTTCGCTTTGGCGTTATTTATTTCTCTTTATATTCTCTGTAGTTTAGTTCTTTGCTGTCAAGGGACTGTCGTGGTGTTTGTTTCTCCATTCATGTCCATGTTTTTTTTTCTCACATTTTGAAGTTTCAGTTTCCGCAAAGCATTTTCGCAGCGGCCTTTTGTTTAAAGTGTTTATAAGTTCATATGTAGCTACTGACTTATTATTCATTACTCGTGTCCACTTTTGTGTTTCGGTATCTTAACACATGATTACTTTCGCTCCCCCCCCCCCTTTTTCCCCTCACTCACACACCACCAACACACACACTCTCTCTCAAATTCTTATATCCTCCAAAGTATATGAGAAACGTTTTCCACTTTTGATATCTGCCCCCGCCCCCCCCCCCCCTTTTTTTTTTTGGATATTCCCACGAGAGCATCATTTTCCGTGATATCACCTTACACACGATTTTGTACTAAATTTTCGTTTCTCTCTTTCCCCTCCTGTGGCTTGGCCCCGAACACATCACAGCCTGAAAAGTCCCACCCCCAATGGCGCGAAGACCTCAAGCCAAAGGAAAAACACGAAGAAGGCGAGGAAGCCGAGGCTGCACCAGCGGAAGCGGAAGTGGAGAGTTGAGCGTCGTCGCCTTCACAACAACAGCGTCCATGACAACAAACACACACAGCACGCACACACACTCTTACATGAACACACGCACACACGACCCTTGGGTTAAAAAAGACCATATTATTTCGAGCGCCAAAAGCAAATGTGAAAAACGCTTTTTCTGCACACCCGAGCGTACCCATCTTTGGAAGAAATACTCTTTCAGCGTGAGGTAGATCGAGAGCTATTACATTTTTGGAACGGAAATTCTTTAAAAGGTTGTTTAAAAAAAAAAAAAAAAAAAAAAAAAAAACCCTACCTCACGTTCTTTGTAAGCAGCTGGGACTGAAATGTTTTTTTTTATGTCCTCTTACTGCATGACTCTGAGTCGGTCTTGGTTGGCATCAAAATTATAACGATTTCAAAGATGGATATGCTTCTTGTAATCATTTAGTTGTCTCAGTAGTTTGAATTTGGCTGAGGAAATAGGACAACAATATATATAATAATATATATTATATATTTCAAATTTGGAAAACGTTGTTTAACCAACAAAAATGAGTGTTTTCCTTCTCAACTCCCTGAAAATACGACAAGAATCGTATGTTGTGCGTTATGTAAATTTTGAATGAAGCTCGTTTGTATAATAGAAGTATAACATCCTAGATAATATCAAGTACTTGATATTTCCGATTGCCACTAGTTGTGTTTTAACAAATTATTTTCACAATTTTTAGAGTGTTTACCTCTTCCCTCCTACGACGCGATTTGTATGAGGCGTAGTGCAATTATTTATTTATTTATTTGTTTTGAAATAAAGGAACAAGTCAACCATTTGTTTCATTTTCACCACAGTTTCTTGCTTATTTAAAATCGGTTTTTCTGTTCACAACGGTTTTTAACAAATCTGGGAATATACAACAATCTAACCCTTACAAAGTCCTTTTCTGTTTTTCTTTTTATGATTAATTCAGCAACAGAAAAGTGTACAGAAAAAATGTGATAACTTTTGAACATACGTGTTCTATCGTGATCTGTTTTAAACATAATTATTATTATTTTTCTCTGATTATGAACAACCAAATTCTGCAGTTGATCGACAATGGGATTGTGCATTACTTCTTTTTGTTATTCATTTTTAAATTTCTTTTATAAAATTCTCAACTTTAACCAAGTAATCATTCTTGTACATTTCATGATTTAGTAAGTCTATTATTGTGTTTATTTCTCAATGTGTGAAAGCGTGTGGCATCTATGACAGAGTGATTTTTTTTTTGGCTGTTGTTTGCTTGTACAGTGCCGCTTTCTTCGACTTGAGCACATTATTATAATGTACTATTACACGCGAGAAAAACTTGTGGTGGTAGGACGGCCTTTGTGATCATTTAAAAAAAAATATTTCCTTGTAGCTGTGCCAGTTTCTTCTTTGTGGTGAGAGTTTAATGGAATGTGACGTTTGACTGTTTTACTCTTCCTACTCCAACCCTCACCCAAGTCCCCAGTTTAAAAATGTATCACTTTCTATACATTATTTTTCAACACTTGCACTTTGTTTTCCTTCGTCGTCAATGTCCTAATCCCGCTTGCATTTCATTTCCGTTTGCCAGTAGGCCTACGTCTTTAAGAGATGTGATTATATTATAATGACGTCAGAGCTAGGGGAGATAAAGTAAGCTAGTTTTTCGCTTTAACCTTCAAACGACCTTTACGCTCACATGACTCCTGTCTCGCTCTATTTTCGTCCACACTGCTGCTTCAAAATAACACCCAGGATCATTCATGGTCAGTTTGCCATCGTCTGGCCGTATGTTATGAAAACAGTGCTTCTATAACAATGACAATGCCCGTATTATTATACTGTACCATCGTAAAATGAAAATAAGGTGTTAAACCATCTCAACATGCACCTTCTGTGAACGGATCCTCAGCACGTGAACGAGGTAGTGTGGAACCAGCAAGTCACGTGGGCAGAGTGGTCGCTCCTTTGTACAGTCAGCATTTGACATTATTAATGCGTGCCAGTTATTTATTTATTTTATTTTTTTGTAGACAGAAATTTACACTCAGCCTGTCCTATTGATATTTTAATTTAGACATTGCGGAAAATAATAAGCATCTTTAAAGATTCCTGTAGGCATTTTTTCTTCTTTGGCTCTTTTGTAACGTTCAATTTTTGGGGACAAACAATAGACAATAACAGAGTGCTTACATATTTTGGAATGAATTATATTCCTTATGCCTACCGTAGCTTCCTTTTTTCCTTAGTCAAAATACCAAATTGAATAAAGGAACGAAAATGGAAAGGAAAATAAAAGAACCAACGGCATAAAAGGGGGACAGCTGTTTTGTTTGTTTTCTTGTCCAGGTCCCCTTTCAGTCCTTATCCTACCCTAATATTAATTTTCTACCAACCGTGGAGAAAAGAATAAATAAACTTGTTCCTTTGAAGAATTTCTCTGCGTGTCTTGCTACTATCTTGTACGAAACGCATGTTATGTTGTTCGTTAATGTTATACTCGTGACTTACCACAGCAGCCTCTGAACTAAAGTAGTAGGTAACGTTCCTTCAAGGCCAATGAGGCCCATAGAGCCGGAGCTTATCCGGTTTTCTGTAGCGTGAAGCGGAACAGATGATTTTTACTTCATCTCCTAGACAGGACGCTAGTCTGTCATAGGTTTACTTCCCCAGCAGAATTTCCCGGTACTCAAATTCGCACCTGGGTGGGGAGAGGAAAAATGGTGTAAAATCGTTCCCAAGGACTCAACACGGTCAGCTCCTGGATTCTCACACTGGACCCTTGGATTAAGAGTCCAACGCTATAACCATTAGACCACCGCGCCACTCAGCCTCTGAACTGCAGTTGCAGTTAGTTTGTCCCATAGGAAAGCTTCAGTAGTGTTTTCAGGGTAAATTACGTTCGAATGATGAGAAAATCAACTGGTAACAAGTCTGAATTTGCAAGGGTATTTAATGAGATACATTATATGCTCTCTTTCACAAGACCAGCCTTATTCGCAGTACATGTAATACGTATTGTATTCTGGCTGACATTCTACAGCCTGCTGTCCCTGTCTTTAAGATATCAGTTTGACTTCTTTGTAAAGTTATAAAGCATTGGTGCAAAGCGAAAGTGCTTTAATGAGCCTACGTTTGAATATAACAACTCCATTAAGTCAATGACAAGTTTGGTTCACCACTATGATATCAGACGAAAACAATCAGATATGAGTTTGAGTTCCATGGACTACAAACCCAGGACTGTCTTGCTTTAGTGACACGCTTAGTGTTGAACCTCCCCATCCAGCCTTTCTCCGCTGGGAGGTTTTCGAAAAAGTATAAAAACAATCCATCTCTTTTGCCTTACTTACTAGGTTTTTCGATAAAGTAAGACACCATCCATCTCTTTTGCCTTACCCCATGGCAACAGGCGTTGCAAGCCAGCAATTAGTGAGTTGTACATCTACATTGTATGTTCCTACTGTAATTAAAGCACACAACAGACCTACTTTGCCAAGATACTGTGCACTGCTTTCAACACGAGAGAGAAGCACAGCACAGTCAGTTACATTTAATTGGTATCACTGATCTAGTATACAGGCATATAAAGTATTTTGCAATGCTGTGGCAGTATGTGCATTTTTCTAAATAATAAAGCACATTACCTTGAATGTAAACATGGATAAAGGCTGCTGGGAAGCTGATAAAGACTTATCAGTGTGTTGTTCTTCCGTTCTTCTTATTCACACATGAAAATATTCAGTATTGCAATACGTAGTACCTTTTACTTGAACATTCTAGGAAGCAAATTTCTTTATGAATCGAGATGCCAACACAGTCAAATTATTCGATCCAAATAATTCCACTCGCTACTCGGATAATCTAAGTTGGTTTAAGTAAAATGCAGTGAGTGGCTTCCTTTTAATAAGGGCAATAAACTAATACTGCACAGGAAAATACACTGCTTCTACTTTTCTCCAATAAAGTTTACAAGCAAGAAGAGAAAAAAAGAGTGAAGTACCATTACATGTATTATATTTCGATTTCATCAACATTTCTTGTACAAGGAGAAAATCCAGTCATATTTTGAAAGCAGAAAAATTAAATTTTAGATAATTCAGGAAACTATTCTATCTACATAAAACTTGCCTTGATATTGTTTCGTTGCTGTGCAAGATACATTCTCATTTAATGACAGTCTTGCACATACAAGAATTAGAAAGCAAATACACAAAGAAATAAAACACTGAATTGATTAACCCATCAATTTTAATGGAAATTTAAAAAAAAAACACGCAAAAAACAAACAAAACAAAAAGGTACAAACAAGTCAAGCAGACCCTTGATGTGTGATAAAAGTAAAAATGTTATATGCAAGTACATACATACATGTATTATGAATGATCCATGCTCTCATAAAACTGACAAGTGCCAGCAGCAAAAAATTTCCTTATTTGAGTGAAGAACCACATGTATCCTCAAAATTATAGGAGACAATGAAACATGCTACTTCTATGCCCTTTAGTGTTTTATGGAAGATGACATTTTAAATAAAGTGTAAAATAAAAACCCAGACTATTGTGAACAACTACCATGAAAACTTTCTAGCCCATTAAATAGAAAAATAAAAAAACACAAAGTAGAAGAAAACAGAAAACAAAAAATAAACATCACATTTTAAATTTTAACAGCCCCATCCCCCTTCCTGCCCTTTCTCTGTGTAAAGAAACACATATAAACTTAATTCTATAAAACAATCAAAGCAATGTACACAATGAAAATGCAATCTACTTTATATAAAACCCGAGTGGTGAACAACATATTAAATGAACAGATGTAGTGTGTGTCGAGGGAGCTGGTAATCTTGTAGTTAAAAAGGTTTATCCCCTCGAATATTCTTTCTTCTGTTATTAACCCCAAGTACTTTGCTGTTTTTGCTTAACATGAAAAATACAACAAATCATAACACAGTATCGAAAAATAAGTTATGTTTCTTTTTTTTTTTTTTTTTGCAAGGCAAATTTAACATGAACGTGAATCGCAGTCCCTGTGACACTGGTGGAATCAGACAAACGCAAGTCAGTTACAACAAGTGACGACAAACAGAAAAGTAAAAAGCAAAAATGTACAAACCATCAGCATACAAAATCTCCCCATTGGTCTTTATCACAGAACTTAAACCATGCAAAACGCAAATGCAGAATACAAATATAAAACATCCGTTCCAATGTGTTGGATCATAATGAAAAAAAAAATGTGCTCTTTGTGAATAGACTGTGTGTAGGATGTGAAGCGAACAAGTGAATGTGAATGTCAGTGAGACCATGAACAAATAAGTATGAAACTTCACAGACTTTTAGACTTTAAATCTTTTTATTCCATCATCAGCTGACAGACCCAAGGCTGACATTAACATTGTATACAATGTGGAGGGACTAGGAAATCAAATTAAATGTTTGACAACTGACTGTTTGCATGTAGTCCATTGCTTGTTGCGTAAGATAGTAGAAATGTTAAGGTGGGAATTGCTAAACTCATGTATGAAGTTTCTACTGATGGAGCACAATGAATATAAATTATCAAGTGCCACTGAAATATTACAGAAAAGAAATACACAAAGCAAAAACTACAAATCTAAAATGAAAGAAAATCTAACAATAGGTGCTGTTAGAAAAGACAAAACTTACAAAAAAACTATAAAACGCTTTGTTCAAAACAAAACAAAATTATTGACAAAAACATCAACTACAGGAAAAAAAAATTAAATAAAGAATAGCATAGAAAGCAATATTAACAACCAACTGTTATAAAATGATAAACCCCAATCTCTTATTATGGGCGCATGTTCTGGTAGTATTGTACTTTATTTTGCCACAAAAAAAGTCACCAGTGTAGCAGAACCAACCAACATATATCCCTTTCATTCAGTCAACATAGCACAAGCTCATCATGTGTTACCACTTCAGGCAATTTTGGTTAATACATTAGTATTCGCATTCAGATTGTTTTCATAAAATGTATATTAAACAAATTCTTCAGAATAAAGGTTTGCTTTCAAAAATATAACTTCTTCACTTGAAAAAGTGAACTGCTGAATTATATCGGTACATGCTGTCACAAAACAAATCACATCATAACGACTGGACTTTCTCAAAGACTGGCAAGACCACAATCATGATCGACATTACGAAACACTGGTCTGGACAACAAGAATACTTACAAAACTTCAAGAACAAATTGAGAATGAGGATAATTTCAGTTAGAAGTGCACTTAACCTTTAGTTTCTAGAATAGCCATTCAATGATAGTACTTGATTCCCAAATACAAGCAATGCCTGCCAGAGGGTATAAGTTTAGAACTAGGTCTCTTCATAATTTTCTTTTGATTTTGATAACATTTGAGTACTTACTACATCTCTTGACTGTCTGGAAATATAACAACATTGCCCTTGTTAAAGGCTTGCGGCTGGACAGAGCCAGTACCATCTACAATGATAGCTCTTCCCACAGAAAAATGACACTTCCAATAAAGAACACTCTTTTGCATTGTTAATGGAGCTGTGAAGATGGTAGGACAAGCACACAGACAACAGCAGTAAAGGACATTAAAGGTTAAGAGTTGAAACAAAATAAAGTGTTGGGCATTGCCCTGTATAACCCCTTTTTCAGTTTTACAAACAGAATACATAATAAATTTAATCCCTTTAATAATAAAAAATAAATACTTCCCAAATGCCACATTTAGTGTCCTTGAAACAAACCAAGCCACAAATGTGTATTAGTTAAATATACCCCGAATTTACAAGCAGAATGTGAGCATAGTTGTACATTGTATTCAGACAGCAACCGGTCCTTGATACTGTCTCCAATAAACTAAGCATTACACTTTGATAGTGTAATCAAACAAAAAAACGAAAAATTCCTTTTCACAATCTCTCAATCATATGGACGATACATTTCCAAAACCTGTCATGAACACAACTTTTCTAATTTCACAGATCTGTTTAGTAGAACTGGTTCCAATGTTGCAATAAAAATGAACCATAGAGCCAGACACTAAGCACAGACCATCACAAGAAAAGTAAAAGTCAGAACGCATCAAGAGATAAAATATCCTATAACAGCCCCTCATCGACAACATTCACTCAGTCACAACAAATGAGAAGCTGTCTTCAAGCAATCATCACGCCCATTCTCCTCATTGCACAAAGTCGTAGAACAATGAGATTTTGTTGCCTCTTCCTCTTCCTCGTCCACATTAGCAGTCACTCGCACTCTCTCACAAATGAAGTCCTGAATTCACGCTTTCCGTCCTATGAGTTTCTCTTTCACACCAACTGATCCTGGCCCCTTTCCTACGTTACTTGTTCTGCACAAGCGTATTGGACATCCTGTCAAGGAGATAAAAGAAAGAGCAAGGTAAAATTTCATATGCTTATTTTACATAAATTACAAAATAAGTTCATGCAATCAGGGCAAAAGGATACTAGATCTATTTGATTTTTTTACTCAGTTTTACTCAGAAAACTGAAAGATTTCAAATACATTCCATTCAATTTTTGAAGAAGGTCACCATTCAGTAATGAATGTCAGGAAGCTAAAAATAGACAGAACTTAATTGCCTTTTCTTGTAATAAATAGTTTACCCATAGAAAAATTATATATTCTTTTACATTTTCTCTGAGACTAGAATGACAATAGAAGGAGTGGAAAAGAGAAAAGCAATTCTAGATGGTATATTTCTTAAAGTTGCCAATTCAAAGCAGAGAGGAATGTCAACTCACCACTCCATTGCTTCGTCTAAGCCTTCTCCTTTGATCGCTGAAGTCTTGAAGATCTGGTATCTCCTGTTCTTGAGTGAGGGAAGACCGAGAGAATTGGCTACTTCTGTCACCGACATAGCACCTTCAATGTCCTGCTTGTTCGCAAAAACCACCAGCACTGCCTTTTTCAACTCATCTTCCTGTAGACATTCAAGATTCAGCGTGGTGACAACTACCAAAAAGTGTGCGTGTCATAAATTTACAATACAATAATCTGCACATTAAAAAAAATTTACATCTTTAAATAATGTGCACTGCCCTGGGAAAATCCAACAAAATGTTGAGATTTTTATATTTACTTCAGTCTCTGCTACTTCCTGACCAAATGATGCAACTTTTTTCCTTTCCACTCAGATAACATAATCATGTTATTTGAAAATGCAAGCTGCAACGAAAGCAACCTTCCCTCCTAACACTTAGACACTAAAAATAGTAAAGTTCCTTCAAGGTCTATAGAGCCGGAGCTTATTCCGGTTTCAGTAGCCTGAAATGAAACAGATGATTTTTACTTCATCTCCTATACAGAACACAAGTATGTCGTAGGTTTACTGCCTCAGCAAAATATGCCGGAACCCGATTCGTACCTGGGTGGGGAGAGGAAAAAATGGTATAAAGTGTCTTTCCCACACAACATGCTCACCTCCCAGATTTGAACCCTGGACCCTTGGATAAGGAGTCCAACGCTCTAACCATTCAGCTACCAACACTAAAAAAGACTGTTAAAAGAATGTCATTTTTACAATCTCTTCTTCAAACCTCATATCTATGCATCTTAAACTGTGCAAACACTTTTTACCCAGCATCCTACGCCTCAGTATTCTATGAAAACACAAACAAAAAGAATATGAGCCTAATGGTAGAATTAGCAGACAAAAATTGTTGTCACTTGGGTTCCTCCAACAAATCAAGAGCTGCATTGATCTGGAAAGTGTTATTTAAAAATAAAACTGGAAAAAAAAAACCCTACAAAAACAAATGTGTTAATCGATTTGAAAGCATTCGAAGATAAATTTCAGTTCACCAGATTTTCTTCACTAAGTTTTGGCTCGCATTTTCAAGACATAGAACTCTTGAAAACTATACGGATCACTGCTACAATGAAATATTTTACACAGCAATCCCAAATGGAGAAAAAGAAAGTATTTCTCTTAAAAGTGCCTCATTTTCTTCAAAGTACCAGAACCCTACTCATTTCTGTGCACGTGCTTTGTGGCTGCAGATGTACTACGTACCTCCAACATAGAGACAAGTTCCTGTTTGCTGATACCAATCCTATCCCTATCCATACTGTCTACTACATAAATGATGGCGTCGGTGTTGGAGTAGTAGCATCGCCAATAGGGCCTGCAATGAGAAGTGGATAGGTTACAAAAACATAGAAATAAAAATGAAGGTTAATAAATAAACAGGAAACAAACAGGAACTATCAGTAAAAACTAAAATGGCTGTTTTTGACACTGTCTTCTGTCCTACACTCCTATATGGTAGTGAAACCTGGACCCTGGACAG
>JBDFRD010229956.1:0-11344 GCA_039654405.1 Bullina lineata
TATTATTATTATTATTATTATTATTATTATTATTATTATTATTGCTGCTGCTGTCATTTTCTTTTTTTGCAAGTTTTTTTTTTTTTTTTTGCCATTTATGAAATTTTAGGTTGGTTCAAATAGTTTTACCATTTTAAAGTAATTTTTGAAGAAAGGCAGTGACTTAGGTACATTATATTATGATTACGCAAATAAGGAAGACTGTTTTTTCCTCTTTCTTCTTCTATAGCTGTTTTATTTTGTCCCAGGCATTTTATGGAATTTCATAGGCCTTGCAATTTTGTTTTGAATGGAAAATGAGGTTTAGTTTAAAGACTGCTCAGCATGTGCTCATGATTTATGTGCATTATGTGGCATAAAACCAAGGTATTTTTTCCTCTTTTCAAGAAAATGGGAATATAGAAGCAATTGTGATAATTGACAGGCAGTAGGATTTAACGGAAAGATTTTTTCCCCATCGTTTTGTTGGACAGGCAAAAATTTTTGGAATTCTTTTTTATCAATGTTGAAAAGCTGTCGTAAAGTTCTGGGAGCAAATTTTGACAACTTTTCCACCTACAGCAACTCAAGGAAGTTGTGTACCTTTAGAAAGTTTATGCAGTCTTTAAAAGGATTGCTTGCATTCATTGCCTGGCGTATTGATAAGAAAAAACAGGCTAAGAGCATATTCTATGTATATTAATTGGTAATAAATACCATGAAATCGACATCGTTTTTTTTTTAAAAGCATCATAGGGACAGTAAGATGTACTTCTGTGTAATATCAGTTAATGACTTCCCTTCAATGAAGAAATACGACATCGCTTTGTCAGTGCTTGGGGAATTAAAGACAAAAAATTTGCAAGTGCATTTATTAGGCCTTAGAAATAAAAAAAAAACATGTAAAATTATTTTGCTTTATTTCCCAATTTTAAGTATGTCCACGCCCGAGAACGCATGTCTGTGAACATATCCATGATTTTTTCAGAATTATTGGGTTACCTGTTAAAGAGAACCTGGAAAGTTATTTTTATTATAGTATGATACAACATTTTTGATAAGTATTCATACACTTCATCAACAATTTTTCTAGCTATGGTTTCAAAAAAGAAAAAGTCTGTCTGATTATTCTGTGAGCAGATTTTCAGAGAAAGGAAGTTTTATAGATTCAGCCTTTAAAAGATTCCATTAAAATAAAATGTTCTTTTCTGCTTTCTTGATTTTCTCTTCCGGAATGTATTTTCATTTTAAGAAGCATCTTTTGTATGTGAAGCATGAGAATTCAGAGAACTCAACCTCTTTGCTTGCACTGGTCCGGCAAAACTTGATCAGTTTGAATCACGTGTGAAGTCTGTCTCATTGCGTGTGTCTTATGTGTCTTTAGAGTTAGGTCTTATGTGTCTTTAGAGCTAGGTCTTATGTGTCTTTAGAGCTAGGTCTCATGTCTTTAGAGCTAGGTCTTATGTGTCTTTAGAACTAGGTCTTATGTGTCTTTAGGTCTCTTGTGTCTTTAGAGCTAGGTCTCTTGTGTCTTTAGAGCTAGGTCTCATGTGTCTTTAGAGGTAGGTCTTGTGTCTTTAGAACTAGGTCACGTGTGTCTTTAGAGCTAGGTCTTATGTGTCTTTAGAACTAGGTCTTATGTGTCTTTAGAGCTAGGTCTCATGTGTCTCATGTGATTTTAGAACTAGTTCTTATGTGTCTTTAGAGGTAGGTCTCATGTGTCTTTAGAGCTGGAAGGGAAGAAAATGATTACTCTATATTTTCACAGGCCCATGCATTGGTTTATTTTGGGCGGGTAAATTGTGTAAGATATCAGTAAGGCTCGGTTAACTATAGCATTCAGAAGGTGAGAATTAAAAGGAGTTTGTGGACAAAAGTTGTAACCTGTGTATTATCTCAGCTCATCAAAAAGTAACGCAGGAAAAAGTGCGCTGTAGTTGTTTTTTTCTTCTTTTTTTTTTCTTTGATGAATAGTTCTCCGTCATTTACTGATTAGATCTAGTTTTCTCCTTGAAATATCACATGGAGAGAATTTTTTTCATTACAGTTTTTTCTAACAAGTAGAATCTAGAAGAGGTTGTTTTTTTTTTTTCAATATTTGGGGACACATTTTGAACAGTATTGAGTAAAATTATGTTCAAACTGTGAAGCCGCAGAATACAGTGAAGATAAAGAAAGGTTACAAACCGTTTTAGATCATTGTTGATCTACTTTGTGGAATATCATACAGTTATCACTACCTTTGTCACGTAGCCGTTCCTTTCCATGTTTGTTGTCGGCACCTTTTATTTGTGATGAAACCCCCCTTTTTGAATGCATTTCCTCCTCTTGATTTTTTTGTTTTTTTCGTTGACAACACTAGTATTGGTATGAACCCAAATGTTCAATTTTATTTTTATGTCTGTAGTTAGATTGGTAGAGAGAGCTAAATCTGTTTTTTTTTTTTTTTTTTTTTTTAAATTCTGAAGGTAAATATAGTCTTGATTAGATGTGAGTTAGCAGATCTTGCTCTTGTATATGCTTTCCTTGTGACCAGATGTCCACAATCAGGTGGATTGACCTGTTACGTTCTGTTTCCACAGATCCCAAAACCAAGCAAATAGTCCAGCACAAGTTCAAGTCCAGTATGGTGAGTGATTTCGCGTGTAAACAGAATACAGGCTTTGTGGAGTTTTCAGCTTAGAGTGAACCTTGAAAGAAAAAAACAAAGTAAAGTAAAGTGAAGTTCCTTCATGGCCAATGAGGCCCGTAGAGCCGGAGCTTATCCTGGTTTCGGTAGCGTGAAGTTGAACAGATGATTTTTACTTCATCTCCAAGACAGCACGCTAGTCTGTCGTAGGTTAATTTCCCAGCAGAATGTGCCGGTACCCAATTCACACCTGGGTGGAGAGAGGAAAATGGTGTAAAGTGTCTTTCTCAAGGGCACAACATGGTCACCTCCTGGATTCGAACCTTGGACCCCTGGATTGGGAGTCCAATGCTGTAACCATTTGGCCACCGCGCCACAAAACAAAACCAAAGATAAATTATACATTTTGTGTGTATTGCTACATATATACATACTTCCTGATGAAGGGGATTTTTTTTTTTGGAGGGGTTAGGGTTAAGGTTAGAGTTCGGGGTGGGGATGGGGGGTAGTAGGTGGCGCGGTAGCTGAACGATTAGAGCGTTGGACTCCTAATCCAAGGGTCCAGGTTTCGAATCCAGGAGATACCCATGGTGTGTCCTTGGGAAAGACACTTTACACCTTTTTTCCTCTCCCCACCCAGGTGGGAATTGGGTACCGGCATATCCTGCTGTGGAAGTAAACCTACAATAGACTAGCGTCCAGTAAAGGAGATGAAGTTAATTCATCTGTTCTGCTTCACGCTACCAAAACTGGGATAAGCTCCGGCTCCATGGGCCTCATGGCCTTGAAGTAACTTTACTTTACTTTACTTACTTACTATGGGGTCTAGCAGTTAGTTAAGCCTCAATATCTGTGCCTGTGTCTCTGGCTCCTAAGTATTTTGACCTGCCTCCATGATGCGTCCATTTCCTGGTGGTTCGAGAAACTGTGTGGGATTGGTGTTCAGCATCAGTTGTCCCAGTTCCTTTGTCCCAGAACACTACATGTAGTTTGGGCAAACCTGATGTCCAGATGTTCAGAACTGGCAAAGTTATCCCAGGACAGAATAAAGTGGAAATCCCTTGTGTGTGGCCTATGCCCTGATAAGGGTTAAGGGCAATTTGACACAAATGATATAGAAGTGTAGTCCAAACGATACTACTACTACTAGGGGCAATGATGATGAATGACACATGGGTAGTTTGCTCATAAAAACAATACACGTTCCAAAGTCATGCATGTGTGTGTGTGTGTGCATTTATGTGTTCTATATACACACATGAGAGTGTGTGTACATCTACATGCCTGTGTGTGTGTGTGTGTGTGTGTGTGTATGATTGTGTGCGTGCATGTGTGCGTGTGAGTTTGCATAGTATAGGCCGTGTTGATTCGAGTAATCAAGAAATGGCCACACTTCAGAGGACGTCTCTGAGTTCCAGTTGCACATGTATGTAAACCTCACATGATCCTCAAACGTCTTTAGTAGAGTTGATTTGTCAGATAATTCTGAATACTATCCATTATCGTTAAATATTGAGTATTCAACATAAAATTTGAGCTATCCATTTTTATTTTTATTTCTTCCCCTTTCTAACCCTTCATCTACTGAGGCTAGAAATGTCCTGCCCAAGTGACTGAGATTGTTAATGAGCCTTCATATAAATGCCATTCGGCAATGGTTTTCTCTTTGAAAGTTATTTTTGCAATTTAATTTCTTTTCTTTCACCAAGTGCAGACGAGACATTCGTTTGCTTTTTATCTTTGATGGAAAGAATGCCATTATTTTCTTCTTTGTTCCAGGGGTTCAATTTCTCATGGGTTCTTTGATTTGTGTCTTCCTTCTTTTTCATTTTGGTATTGTTGTTTTTTATCCCTTAGTACCTCTGTCCCGTTAGTCTTCATGAATGAAGTAAACAAGATAGAGAAAAATGTTGTGTAGACTCAATAAGATGACAAGATAGAGCTTGATAGAGCTTATCATTGAGTAGACTCAATAAGATGACAGGATAGAGCTTATCATTGAGTTGACTCAATAAGATGACAAGATAGAGCTTATCACGGAGTAGGCTCAATAAGATGACAAGATAGAGCTTGGTAGAGCTTATCATTGAGTAGACTCAATAAAATGACAAGATAGAGCTTATTTATGAGTAGACTCAATAAGATGACAAGGTAGAGCTTATCATTGAGTAGACTCAATAAGATGACAAGGTAGAGCTTATCATTGAGTAGACTCAATAAGATGACAAGGTAGAGCTTGGTAGAGCTTATCATTGAGTAGACTGAATAAGATGACAAGATAGAGCTTGGTAGAGCTTATCATTGAGTAGACTCAATAAGATGACAAGATAGAGCTTATTTTTGAGTAGACTCAATAAGATGACAAGATAGAGCTTAATTGAGCTTATCATTGAGTAGACTCAATAAGATGACAAGATAGAGCTTATCACGGAGTAGTCTCAATAAGATGACAAGATAGAGCTTAATTGAGCTTATCATTGAGTAGACTCAATAAGATAACAAGATAGAGCTTATCATTGAGTAGACTGAATAAGATGACAAGATAGAGCTTATCACGGAGTAGACTCAATAAGATGACAAGATAGAGCTTATCATGGAGTAGGCTCAATAAGATGACAAGATAGAGCTTATCATTGAGTAGACTCAATAAGATGACAAGATAGAGCTTATCATGGAGTAGGCTCAATAAGATGACAAGATAGAGCTTGATAGAGCTTATCATTGAGTAGACTCAATAAGATGACAAGATAGAGCTTATCATTCAATGAGATGACAGGCTCAATCCTGAGTGCTGATAGTTTTCTAAATAATAGACTGGGCATTCTTTAAATCCTCAAATTTCTATACTTGTTCAATAAGAAATGTGTATTACATTTTTACACCAAATGTATAGTATTACATTTTATAATATTATAATGATATATATATATGTGATGAGTCCAAGGGAAAAACAGGCATAGTCACAAAAAAATCTGACTTGTGAAAATATGATATAGATCTGTTTCATCATTGAGATGTATGACTACTTTAATTTTTTGCAACACCGACCTAGAATGGCTGTTCATCAGGATGGAAGAAGCTGTAAGCCCTAAGTCAAACACAAGTAAAGGTATTAGTCTTCAAATGTAGACATTTATTTATCTGCATTTTGTGACTATGCCCGTTTTTCCCCTGGACTCCTCAAATATAGCCTATATACATGCAGTTTGCACATTTTTTTTACTCTTTCTTTTCTCTTCCTCTCCCTCTCTGGTTGTCGTGTCCTCCCCATGTTCTCTTTGAATGCACCACAGGCCGACGAGATTGTGGTCATGTTCCACCGAACTATAAGTATCCTGCTTGCTAGGCCACCTCCTCATCACATAGACACAGATAGCGATACCTCCGAGCCAGAAACTCCACAGTCCAACGACAGTAAATAGATGCTTCACATTTTCATTTTCTTTCTTTTTTTTTTTTTTTTTAAATCTCCCGACGTGTTGCCTTTTAACTCTTTGATGATAACGCCCTTGGCTTTGCTACCTTCCTCCTACCTCGGCTCACTCTCTTCACTTCAGACTAACAGAGAGTTATCTGCCCGCTTTGCACTCTTCTCGCCCGTGGCAGAACGACGTGTGTAATTTTTTTCTGAGTTTTTCTTACGGTTTTGGGACTGTTATTTTTTTTTATTTCTTATTCTTTTGATATCATAACCGTAGCTCTTTAGTTGAGAGAAAAAAAAAAAAAGAATGATAACAGGCTGTAGTTTCAGATGCTTTTTTTTTTTTTTTATATATCTTTTTCTGTTTCCTCATTGCTTTAACACACTGATCTGTGTAGAACATATGTAAGAGTGTTCAGTGTAGATATAGCCTAACTTCAATTACTTAATTATCAAGAAACGAACAGATCTGGTTCGGCCGGTTCAACTGGTTCAGTGTAGGAAGCAAGTAGCCATGGTTCCATTTCTAAGTCTTACATAGCTTGGTTCAGCCGGTTCAGTGTAGGTCAGAAGCAAGTAGCCATGGTTCCATTTTTAAATCTTACATAGCTTGGTTCAGCCGGTTCAGTGTAGGTCAGAAGCAAGTAGTCATGCATCCATTTCCAACTCCTTATAGCTTGGTTCAGCCGGTTCAACTGGTTCAGTGTAGGTCAGAAGCAAGTAGCCATGGTTTCATTTCCAACTCCCCATAGCTTGGTTCAACCGGTTTAGTGTAGGAAGTCCGATATAACTTGGTTCAGCCGGTTTAACTGGTTCATTGTAGGAAGTAGGTAGTCGTGGTTCCATTTCCGTCTCCCAAATAACTCGGTTCAACCGGTTCAGTGGTGTCGTACTTGAAACTGAACCAGGGAATTATAGGTTCACAAGCCAGTCGGACTCGAAGTCGTTTCTATTCTTCCGTGCCTGATATATAGAGCTATATCTCTTATGTGGCGTGAATAAGCACTAATCGGCTAATAAAAAAAAAGTAAAAAAGGGAAAGTTCCTTCAAGGCCTATGAGGCACATAGAGCCGGAGCTTATCCCGGTTTCGGTAGCGTGAAGCGGTACAGATTAATTAACTTCATCTCTTAGACAGAACGCTGGTCTGTTGTAGCTTTACTTCCCCAGCAGAATCTGCGGCACCCAATTCGCACCTGGGTGGGGAGAGTAAAAATGGTGTAAAGTGTCTTTCCCAAGGACACATCATGGTCATTTTCGGGATTCGAACCCTGGACCTTTGGATTAGGAGTCCAATGCTCTTGGGATTTGGCCGCCGCACCACCTAATCGACTAATGGGGATGAGAAGAACAAATCGCAAGCACTGACTGCTTGTAGTAGATAGGAGTTTGCTGTGTTTGAATTAACTAATCTGTATTGACATTTAGTTTACACAGTATTTAACAAAACACTTTGGAGTGGTCATGAATACACGTAAGTCTGAGATCTTACAGAATTGTTTTGTACAATTTAAAATGTTTTACTCATTTCACATTTCAAATTCTCACTCATTTCACTAATGTTGTCCAAGGATAAAAAAAAACCTATCACCAAATTTACGTGCAGCCATACTAGGGCGTAACTGTAAATGGCTGATCTGGCTGCATGAAAAGTTATCAGGTGTGAGATTGTCAGTAGGGATTGAAAGATTGATGGGAATTCCTGGAATCAAGTCTTCCTTAAAATGTGCAGATTATGTGTAAAGAAGAAGAAGAGCAAGAAAATCGATTGATCGATCAATCAATCAATCAATCAATCAATCAATCAATCAATCAATCAATCAATCAATCAATCAATCGGTCGGTTGGTCGGTCAATCAATCACTCAATCAATCAATCAATCAATCAGTCGGTCAGTCAGTCAGAGAAAGAGTCTCATGCTGCATAAATAAATAGAATAAAATTATACAATCCTATTGTACAAAATACCAGTGCATCTGATTCCTAAAGGAAAGATTATAAAGAATAAAAGATTCCTTGTCTATATGCTATCATTTTTGGCTTATTGTTTATCTTGCTGGCCTGAAATGTCAAACACAAAATTATGTTCATTCTTTCCTTTTTTTTAAAATAAACGAATTGATATGCAAATCTGGTTTAGTTTGGGCTCTGGTTCAACTCTGCTGCTTTGTTCAGGTGTACAGTTACCTCCCCTTTTTAGTTCTTGTGGTTCTTCATCTCAAGTCTCATTAAATATTTAAAATGAGTTCCTCTGTTATCAACAGGTGCACCGCATCTCATTCCTTATGTTGCTCTCTCTATCTTAAGAAATGTGGAAAATGAAAAAAAAACTAGTTACAACATCCGTGCTTTGAAGTTGAATGCAAAAAGTAGATAAAGGCTGCAGGGAAGCTGAACAATGCAAATTGCAATCACAAGTAAAAAAAGAGCTGAAGAACACAAGGTCAAATCAACGTGTCGACAATTGCTGTCTTCAGTGGGAACAGCTAGAAAAAGAGCAGTAATAACAACAACAATCACACAGAAAGAGAATAGAAGAATATGAAAAATAAGCTAAAAGGAATAAACTTAGCTTAGAGTCATGCCGAGTCTTGATAGATAAAAGAGGAAGTAGTAGATGCAGAGAGCGTCACCAGACAACGTATAGAAAAAGAAAAGGAGCAGAGAGTAAAGCGTGTCAAATCTTCTATTCTCTTTCCGTGATTTCCATAAGCTTTGAACTTACACTTCAAGTACGTTATATTCTCCTTGAGATTTTCTGTAATCACACACGTAGAAGTAAGTCCACTGGAGTGTTCTGTTTCCTAGAATCCTTGCTGTAGTTCTGGGAATTGGTGAAGTCTTTCTGTGTTCCTTCCACCCTCCACCCTTTTCCTGCAGTTAAGCTTAGGCTTTGACCTACATGTGCGTCTTAACCGTGCTGTAACATACTGTGGTGGTGGTGGTGGTGATGATAATAATGATGATAATAATGATAATAATTATGATAATGATGAGGAGGAGGAGGAGGACGGGGATGATGATGGTATTAATAATAATAATAATGATAATAATAACAATAATGATAACAATACTAATAAAAATGCATGTAATAATAATAATGATGATGATGGTATTAATAATAATAATAACAATAACAAGAAGAAGAAGAAGAAGATGAAAAAAAAGATTGATAATGATGATGATGATGACAAAAACAAACAACAGATACTTACTGCAGCAGAGTTAACAGTAGATAAAAACTTTACTATTGAACTTCTTTC
This sequence comes from Bullina lineata, assembly GCA_039654405.1. NCBI lineage: Eukaryota > Metazoa > Mollusca > Gastropoda > Bullinidae > Bullina > Bullina lineata. The sequence goes on from JBDFRD010229956.1 coordinate 9,292, forward strand.
TTTGATGTTACATAAAAGGCTTTATGCCTGCGGAGAGATTTATATCTTCAGCCTGTATAAATCTTGATAATATATCAATATATCATGTTTGACTAAATGTTTTGGATGCAATACTGGCATATGATGTGTTACAACTTTATCAGAGCTTATCAGGGCACTATGCACGTAGGAGTTATCTTTCATGATGGGACGGGGACCAAAGATACCAATGGTTCCCTGTCTCTGAGGTTTTTCAATATTCTATATAGTAAGTAAAGTTTGAAGGCCTATGAGGCCCATAGAGCCGGAGCTTATCCCGGTTTCTGTAGCGTGAAGCGGTACAGATGATTTATACTTCATCTCCTAGACAGGACGCTAGTCTGTCATAAGTTTACTTCCCCAGCAGAATATGCCGGTACCCAATTCGCACCTGGGGTGGGAGAGGAAAATGGTGTAAAGTGTCTTTCCCAAGGACACAACACGGTCAGCTCCCAGATTCGAACCCTGGACGCTCAGATTAAGAGTCCAATGCTCTAACCATTCGGCCACCGCACCACCTCATATTCTAGAAGACATGCGTTGTTCAACATCATGAGATTGAATCCTTAGAGAACCAATGGCCGATCTATCGGTTTGTGAAGCAGATTACAAATTTGTTTCCATAACCTTCCTATATTTCAAAGTACAAATTTAGATACAGGAGTGTTATAAGACATACTTTTTCTAAAACTAAAATCGTTTCCAAACACACTGATAGTTAATGTGGGTTAGTATTACTTTTAGCACTTTGACTGTAAACAGGATTTAAATTGAATGACTTTGATTCATTAAGGACGTCTTATAGACAGCCTGGTATAAATCAGTGAAACATCTGGTACTGTACCCAAAGTGTTCAGATTTAAGATTTTTTTTAAATTTTTTATTTATAATGTTCATTGTGACACTGTGAAAATATAATGATAGATCTACAGATGAAGAAGGAAACGAGGAAAAAAAATAATTTAAGATTTTTTTTTTTATTTGTAATGTTAACTGTGACACTGTGAAAATAAAGATGATAGATCTACTGATGAAGAAGGAAACGAAAACAAAAAATGCTGAAGCATTGTATAAGGAATCTGTAATGGCTTTGTTCAGTGTTTGACTTTTTCTATAAACTGAAGGCATTGCCTTCCGTGTGGGCTTGAATTCAAATGTGTTTTTGGATCCTCCCTCGCGTGATCCTCTTGAGTCTCCCTACCCATCCATCCACACCACCTGCATTTTGCCTTGCACACATGTGCACACACACACGCACACACACGCGCGCACACACCTTAGTATACATGGTGTCTTAGCAGTCGCGCACCACCCTGGTTAAAAAAAAACAACAACACCACCTTTATTGATTTTGAAAACACTGTTACTGATAATAATAATAATTATAACAAATTATTGAGCACCCTCTGCAACAAAACGTGCATCAGTTCTCTTCATCAAACTGTGTTTCACACTCTGGAAGACAGAAATGTCGAGCGTTGGTTGTGTTTAGTGCTGTTACTATGTGGCAGCTGTGATGAATCGTCTAACTTTGAAGTCAGTAATTGCGTTATACTTATGATACACAAAAAGCTGATTCCTGACCCAACTCAAGCAGGTATGAATGTTCATTAGTTCACCTTTTGTTCATCATTCGTGTTCATAGCAGCACTGAGTTCATTATTACAGACATGAAGTGAATGAAGATTGTGGACGAGTGATCACTCCCTACGGTCATCATTTTAACGCTTTGCATTTTCTCTCCTCTCATTTCAGGCTGACCAGATCTGTTATGCAGTCTTGTGCTTGTTTTCATACATTGCCGCTGGGATGGAACAGAGAAAGCAATCTTGACTGTAGTTGAAGGCTTAGCCCGCCCAACATGTCGTACCCAGGATTTTTTTTTGTTCCTTTCTTCTAACAAATCGTTGCCTCATGTTACAAGTGTCGTATGTCCATGGATCATTTTTTAGAGAAATGCTTTAAAAATGTGAATGCTGTCAGCTTCAAATCATGGTGGTGGTTGTGTAAACCCAGTTTTTCAGCTCACACTGCA
>JBDFRD010230067.1:0-11343 GCA_039654405.1 Bullina lineata
CACTTTATCCGATTTCCCCATGAAACCGGTTCATTTTATCCACTATTTTTTTACTTAAACAAATAGCGTTTCAATCGAGACCACAGAATATCGTTCACTTTAACCAATTGTTCAAATAAAGCGTGTTCACTCTAGGCAGACTCCACTGTATTAGAAGAGGTATGAACATGTGATGAGTTTTATGCATCTTTAAGTACCGGTATTTAAAATGTTTTTAAAATATTGAAAAATTGAAATGTTCACCAAATAAGGTGTATATTATCTTGTGTTTATTTATGCAGCTTTGTGCTGGGCAAAAAAAAGACTAAAATAAAAAAAAGAAAGAAAATAATCCTGATGTTTTTGTAGCTCACTTTGTCGTTTTTGTGCAGTGGTCTTTGTATTTGTGTGCTCTTAAAAATATTTTTCTCATTTTAGTCAAGTTTGCCTAGACAGCATAACATGCTCTTGGGAGTCATTGTTTTAGTTTAATTGCTGGGGTCACTGTTTTGGTTAATTTCCTGATGTAGAAATTCTTGGAGTGTTATTTCATGGTATCCTTCATAATGTGCTCTGTCTTATCCTTCCTTTAAAGCTTCTTCCTGGTGTTTTCTATATGAGATTTGGTAAGGCTTTAGGTCTGCTCATTGTTATTCACACAAGAAACACCACATGTGTACAATGTGTATGGCAACAAGTTATATTATACCTACTCTTTAGTTGTTTCTTAAAAGCAATGCAAAATGATAATGTCAAAATTATTGGGAGGGAGCAATGCAGTGTTTAATCAGAATGGCTAATGTGAAGCTGAAACTTAACAAACTTAACAGTGACTGACTAACAAAATTACACAGTAAGTAGTAAGGGGCTTCTTTGTTCAATCAACAGAACATTTATAAGTGACCAAACATGTCCAGATATATTCAAAGAATTATAGGTGATAAACACAAACAAGTAGGTTTTATCCGTATGGGAAGAACCGTAAAGTTTGAAGAGAAAATGGGAAGTAAAAACTCAGTTATGCTTATATGGAAGAGAACAAGAAAATGGAAATTGGAGATTCTAGCTGTGAAAATGCTAAATGATAATATAATAACATCTAAGGAGCACAGCCACACACACTAAAGAATTCATTCAAACAGTCAAAGTCATTAGATCATGACCCTTCAAATAGACATGACTAAACAAAGGACACACAACGGTCAGTACATGAAGAAGCAATTCTAGAGTTGAGAAGCAGTGAGTTCATCCATGAGGAATGATTCAGTTGTACAAAGACAATCCCCAAGATCAAGATGCTCTCGTTAAAGGTTAATGAAATGGATGAATGTGTCAGAGATGAATGCACAATGTATTGCATAGAAAAGTCAACATAAATATGTGTGTGATGAATTAAGCACAGGTAGCTCGAGCAAAGGGATTATCATTTTTTTTTTTATTGAAATTACATTTTCTTGAGTAAGAAAAAAGATATTACTAAAATGCTTAAAAATCCGTTCCACTGTTTCATTGAGTTGATTAAATTTGTATCAGACAAACCTTGGTTATTCAGCTGCCTCCTTATTGTTTTCTTTGCAAGAAAATATAAAAGATCACTGCTTCATCAAGTCACTGTTGTCACTTCCTTGATCAGTATCCCTCCAAAGGCTCCAGTAGCACTACCAATCCTAAAATATTCAATGGATAGGAGATTTCATCAGGAAAAGGAATATATTGCTATGCAATGATTTTAAAGTGATGTTTCAGGAGGCAGCTTGAAAAAATGATCCTGCTTTGAAAACTTGAAGTAAAGACCCTGTGATATAAAATAAGCCATGAAGTGCCAACTTCAATGATTTTTACCTCTATTGAGATTGCTATCTCCTCACTTCTCTCATATTTCTATGAAACCTTTTGAACAGGTCCATTGGACTCAGATAATAAATTGTGATCTGGTGAAGAGGAAGAAAATGGTCACATAATTATATTGGTCATTCAATTATGTAGAAGGCAATCAATCCAGCTGGACCAACAAAAAATAAAATGATCATTATTACTCCTCTGTTTATAGAGTACAGATGCCTGCTTTTGAGCTTGTAGAGAAATGGAACATTGCTAGCCAAGGCCTGAGACAGAGGACAGCCCTCATGAGCCTGCCTGTCACCAGTGCAAAGATACAAGTTAAAGTAAGTTTATTCTCTTTTTTACCTTCACAAGTCTAAGGAAAACTACAATGATTTTGTATTACCTAAAGTTGCCATAGTTTCGGAAATAGTGCAGGACAGTTGAAGTGAAGCCGTTTATTGTAGTTGTCACACTTCTGAGAACAGCTTTAGGGTAGATGAAGATAAGTTTTATGAACTCATAGTTATCTCAAGTTTAAGATTGCTGTTATCAACATATATATTTTTTTTAAAGTGGATAAAGAAGCATTTAGATGAATGTGAATTAGTGTATTTTCCCAAGCATTCCATGACAGCAAAGAGACCTAGTTGAAGTACTGAATCAAGACGCACTAGATTAACTCCAGGTGAAAGCAGTTTCATAACTTTAAAAGATATTCCTCACGAGCTAGTTTCCTGATCAGGGTGAAGCCTGACACCTCAAATTTTCATGAGGGAATTTGTGGGAGTATATAACATGCAAAGTCAGTGCAAACTCACTGAATCCTGCTATGAGGAGGAACAAGTTTTTGATTAATTTTTTTTTTATCTTTGTCGTTATGTCTTTACATGATATTCTATAGAGAGTATATAGATTAAAAAAAAAGGTAGGACTCAAATAGTATGTTTTTTTCTCCAGGGACCTGTTCCTATGTTTATAGAGAGCAAGAATATGGAGCGGACAGAGTCAAGAGCATCTGTCTTCTCAGAGGAGGAAGCTAGTTCTTTACTGCCACTGGAAGAGACCAACATCATCTGTGACATTGCAGTCAGCAAAGGTAGGGAGGACAAATCACTGGAAGCATCATTGCTTAATGGTTGTAGTAGTACTAGCAGTAGCAATAGCGGCAGTAGTAGTGGTGGTAGTAGTAGTAGTAATAGAAGTAGTATATAAGTTTTATTGGTAGTATAAGTAATTGTAGTATATGTAGTAGTAATAGTGGTGCTGGTGGTGGTGGTGGTGATAGAGGTGATGGCGGCAGTGGCAGTTGTGGTGGGAGGTTTCAGCTGCTAGTACTAGCAGTAGCATTAACATGCTTGGAGCATGCTGTTTATTTCACAATGCACATACCACAAAGTAAGGGACACATACATCCCTATGTGTGACTGAGCATGAATTAAGAGCGTACAAATCAATGTGTCTCTCTATGATCATACTCCTTTCATGCAAGTCTGTCTGTTACTAGCTAATAATCATTGCTGTAATACTTTGATTTTGAATGACAGCTGCCACCAGGAGTCCTGGACAGAACAAGCATGACGTCATCCACGTGGCCACCTGCCACCCAATCTGCCTGTATACATTCACCCCAACCTCACAGACCACAAACATCATTGACCTCTACGATGTTTTCCCATCTACTGTTGGAGCATACAGACCTCAGGTACTCAGCTATGTGTTCTTGGAGGGTGAACTGATAAAAGGAAAAGGACAGGGCAGGAGAAAGAAAAGGCATATGTGTGCTTAGGGTAGGGGTGGGGGCTGGGGAAGGTTGAACATAGTAGAGTGATTTAGTTGAGCAATGTGTGGTTGAAAGATTTAGTTTGAAAAGGATACTGAATGCAAGAATGGCTCCTACAGTTTATAGAATATGAATAAGTGAAAGCTTCAATTTGTGGAATTTAAGTTGGTGAAATAATTTATACATTCATAATGGTTGAATGGTACATAGCGTAGATTGTAAATGGATGGACGATTTAGTAAGCTGTTTCAGTTTGTCTATTCATAAAATTCTCCTTTATCAGTTTTAACAGGGTGAGATAATGGGTCGTGATTCATTTTCAATTGTTTATTCCAAAAGCTTTACTTGCCTTTCTGGAACTGTGAATCTCCTGTTGTCTAAGCATATGACTTTGTTCAATCAGGTAAAGATCCAAGCTCTTGCCGCTCCTCTGGATGACACAGTTGTTCTGCATGAGGAAGTGGTGAGTGCTTCTGATAGATATATATATATAGATTTAGTTTCATGTCAAATCAATTCGGTTTTCTCTTCCTCCGCTACTCACTTCTACTTCTTCCTTTCTCTTTGTCTGTCTGTCTCTCTATGTCTGTTTATCTGTCTCATTGTCTTTTCTCTATCTGTGAGTGTCTCTTTCTGCCTCTGTGTCTCTCTCTGCCTCTGTCTCACTCACGCCCAAAGTCAATGTCTTAGAGAGACATTGTTAACCCTTTAAGCCCTGAGCGTGGGAGGCCAAGGAACACCTGGCAGAGGACAGTTGATACAGAACTGCAGTCCATGGTCCTTAGCTGGGGGAAGATACGAAAGATGGCCCAAGACTGGCAGGGGTGGAGGACCTTTGTTGCTGCCCTACATGTCTGCCGGCATAAAGGGCAGTAAGTAAGTAAGTAAGTAAGCAAGCCCTGAGCTCCCTGGCTTGAAAATTCCCTGGGCCTGATCTGTCAGACTTCTGTCATAGAGCAGCCATTGAGAGATGTTACCTCATAAGTTCAGGCACAAAAGAAGGGATTTCCCTGGTTATTCCTTATAGCATATGACGCGGCTAGCCCAAACCCCAAAATGTTTGTCTAACTCAATTTGGGAATATACATTTATCTCGAGATCCGGGCTAATGATCCCATGGGGTTAATTTTGTTCCAGACAAATGTGGTGATCACAGTGAATGTGGAAAGTGGAGAGATCAACCGCTTGATGAGCCAGGGCCTTCCAGAGGTGCCTGCGGCCAAGAGAAGATTTGTCTCTGTGTCTACCCCTACATCCAAGGTATGTGACTCCTTTTTAAGTGAGTATTAATGATACTGGAGTCAGGGAATTATGTGTATAAATTATATAGGATTGGTTATAACTTTAGAAACAATTTTTGCCTTAACAAATTAAAAGCTGTCATAATTAAATGAAAATAATCAAGCTTGTTACATAAAATTTGTACTTGAAGAGAATCCACATGAGGAAGAATAATATTTGAGGCATTTCAGCTTCCTTCATCTGGATTATAACTGTTACTAGTTGATTTTTTACTCCAAAAGGATTTTTTTTCTTGTCAAATAAGCATTATATGGAACTTCTTAAACAGATTCATCTTTGGCAAGGATATTGATTTTTTTCAGTCAGTTTTCCTGAATGGGCAAGCAATGATATCATGCCACTTATTTAGGCTTAGTGTAAGTAAAGTATGATAAATTCTATTATTGAAGGGAAACACTGTAGCTTTTTTTGCTGTGTTTCATTCTCAGAATCCCTATCGCATGTGTCTCAGTGAGGCCAAGGATCCAAGGGGGACAACTCTCTTCTACAAGCTAAATGGGTATGTTCTCACTGGCGCTGAGGTATACAGTCTTTTATAAGTTGAGTGAGTAACTGTTTGCTGTCAAAGAGGCAGACCCTGATAAGAAAATGAGCAATAAAGAATTTTATTATCAGTTAACAATAGCTTTATCACGTGAATTCATCAGTTCTTCAGTGTTTCAGTATTGGTTAATTACAGGTCACGCTCGATGCCTTATTTTCTCAAATTCTTTGAGAGACCAAATTAAATGTGTGTAAGAAAATTTCGTATATTAAACCCATTACTTTTCTTGTTAGTTGGAAGCTGAGAATGAGAAAGCCTTAACACAAATACTATTTCTGTACTAAAACAATTGCAGTAACTGTATAGATCAAAAGAACAGTAAATGCATAGACAGATGTATTTTAATTCCATGTGATTGTGTAGTCTACTTCTTATGTAAATATTCTCCTTAAGTACATCATCCTTTTCTCCATGTCGCTTTGTAGACAAGAGCTGGAGGTGATGAACATATTGGAGGGACTCAGCCACTCTGTCTCCCTGCCCTTCGATGTCCAGTCATGCCAGGCAGTGGATAGCCAGCACTGGCTTCTCACTGATGCCCAGTCCCACAGGTGAGAACTTAGGAGAACTTAGGCTTAGTAACTTAGGGAGTAATTGTATGAGAATACGATGACTACATACATTGGTAGGCTTTTTTATGTGAGGGTTTGGGATGCTTCAGAGTAAAGATGGACAACTATCTGATGCCCATTCCCACAGGTGAGAACTTAGGTTTTGTAGATAAGGAGTAATTGTATGAGAATACTATGACTACATACATTGGTAGGCTTTGTTATGTGAGGGTTGAGGATGCTTCAGAGTAAAGATGGACAACTATCTCATGCCCAGCCCCACAGGTGAGAACTTAGGCTAAGTAGATAGGGAGTAATTGTATGAATACTACGACTAGTAGGCTTTGTTATGTGAGGATTGGGGATGCTTCAGAGAAAAGATGGACAACTATAGGGTACCCTTGCGTTTGTGGTTAGTCGCTGTATCAAGGAATAAATGGACAAAGACAGAGCTTTACGGGACTGGAGGTAGATAGCTGTCACTCACTCTCACTTATGCCATTCGCCACCGGTAGGTAGCTGTACTGACAAATAAAAGGGCTAATGTTGTGATATATCACGTGCAAGTATGCAATGTATCCGTGATTTGCTATAATGGAAGAGTATAATACTAGGCAGAAGAGAGGTTGTTTCAAATAAAAGTTACAATTTCTTTGTAAAGTAAATACACCTGTAAGGGAACACATTTCCTAACAGACCAAAGTCCATGTTCTGTCACTGCATAAGGAAAGGCGAGGCAGGCATGAAAGTGATACATTCAAATTTGTATGTCCAGTTGCAATCACTGTCTCCATACCCTTCTACATTACTAATTACTTGTCTCTCTTACGAGCAAGGCTCTGTGTTGAAGCTGCTGTGTTTCTCCCCAGTAAATTCCTACTGAAGAGATCGGCAGAGGATGAGTTTGTGCTTCAGCCCATTGCTGCGGAAGGAGGTGATGATACACACAATGTTCTTGTTGTTTTTGTTACAATGTCAATTTAGCAACACTGTGTATTTGTGGAAGATGCTTAAACAATATTTTTTATTCAAGGGAAGTACTTTGTACATTTGTATCTGTTTCATGTTAATTCACTTCACTTTTCAAATTTAGTAAAAAGTGAAGTTCCTTCAAGGTCAATGAGGCCCATAGAGCCGGAGCTTATCCTGGTTTTGGTAGCGTGATGATGATGAACAGATGATTTTTACTTCATCTCCTAGAAAGTGCGCTAGTCTGTCGTAAGTTTATTTCCCAAGCAGAATATGCCAGCACCCAATTCATACCTGAGTGGGGAGAGGAAAAATGGTGTAAAGTGTCTTTCCCAAGGACTCAACAAAGTCACCTCCCAGATTCGAACCCTGAACCCTTGGATTAGGAGTCCAATGCTCTAATCATTCGGCCACCACTTTCAAATTTAGATTCTTTAATAAAGGATTCATTACCCAGTCATGCAGTCTTTTGTGGCTACATTTGAGCTTGACCAGTAAGACAAGGCTTTTTCAGTCTAGAAGTTATATTTGAAGTTTTTAAGAAGCCTCTATCAGACTTGTCATTTAAAAAAGAATTTTTTTTTTTTCAATTTGTCAGAGAAGGTTGATGTGATACTCACTTCAAGATATTTCTTCTGATTTACAACACATAAATGATACAGAGTCTGATTAAACTTCTTAAGATAGAAATGTTTGTGTCTCACCAAACCTTTAAGCTTTATGCTGATGTCGTGCGTGGTTAGTAAGTTTACCTCCTGCTCATCTCCCCTGCAGCTGGTAAAGCCAGCCTGCCCCTTCACATGGCCACCACACCCCTACAGGATGAAACACTGAGTCTGGCACTGGGTGAGAAGATCAGCTGTCCCAGTCGGGTCAGCATCATGAATGACAGCTATGCCACAGTGCTACAAGGCTTTCCAGACTTGGTGAGTGTTATTATAGCAATCTTTTCTCCCATTTTGATAACAAGGATGGAAAAAAAATAGTTTCGCAGGGTGACTATAACATTTTTTTGCAGCCAGTAATTGTTTTTTTACATGAGAAGATAAAAAAAAATAAAATTGTTGATGACAGGGTGTCAGCAAGCTTAGAAATATGCAGAATCATTAATTTGCTCAAGGCTTTGGCAAATAATTTAAGTTCGGAATATTTAGATTAATTCATCTTTTTTCTTGTAGGAGAAAACTGTCAAAAATTGTCTGTTCCCTTTTTTCAGACACTTATTCCTTGTCTCTTCCACTTACAGTTTTATTCCTGTTTCTCTCAAATATTCATGTTATGTTATTGCTGTACCTATCTCTCATTCTCTATTTATTTCTATACCGGGCCCACATGATGAGGGTTCTATTTCTTCATCTTATCTTATCCTCCTACAAACAGTTCTGACTTTTGACTTACTTGACTTATACTTCTTGATTCCTTAAGGAACATAGGGTCGCAACAACATTTCTACAATGCACGCGGTTCTGGCAGGTCCTCCTCAGCTCGGCCCTTGTCATTCCCACGGCCTTCACTTCCGGGTTCTGACTCTGTAGCTGCTATATTTCAGAGCTCAGTGGACGTCTTCTCAGCCCGTAGAGATGCTCTGCCAGAAGCAAGCACTAACAACAGCCCAGATCCAGTCTTTGGACTGAAATCCAAGCCCCCTTCACTGAACAAAGAGCGGACCATGGTGAATCTCCAGGACTCCGGACAGATGGTTAGAGCTCTGCCAACCTGGCAGGTTCCATCTGAAATCAAATCGGAAGGTTAGGCCCTTCAAAAGTTTAAAGATTTGTGTTCCTTGAGTTTCCTGAAGGCTTTCACTCATCGTCATCATCAAGCCGTGGTCGGCAATCCATGCTCCTCCCTGGTTTGGTGTTGATTGAATGACGTTTATAGTTTTTGTAACAAGTTGGGTTTTCCGGGAGCAGGTCGTTAGCCTGCTGCCCAACCCATACATGGAGGGCCTGGGTTTTCTGTCAGCGTTTTCCTTCCCTTAGATTACGTTGGTCCGCGACACATAATGTGCTGCTCCCATCTGCCACCCGGGAGATGCGCCTCTACGCCGTGTAATCCCAATGTGAAGCTGTTATCCTCATCTGTTACATCTTTTCATATATGCTTGTGAGTGGGTGTGGAGTGAAATAGTGTTCTATCACACGGCTTGTAGTCACCCAGCAAGCTTGTAAATCATACGGTGATCCATTGTGAGAGATTTGGTCATCTAAAAGTGTGGTATTTTCATCAAACAAAACATGGCAGATATATAGACACAATACACACAAGCAGTCTGGTTCTTATCTGTTTGCTATTTAAGTATGACGACTTCTTTATTCTTGTTACCTAGAACTGTTTCGATTCATTGTATCCGGGTTTGTTTCCACTTTTTTGCGGGAATTTGTTGAAAAACACAAAATTGGTTTGGACAGGTTTGTTTGTTTACAATGCATTTTTTTTAAGTAGGCATATTTGATATCAAGCTGAAGGAAATTGAACAATCTATAATTATAGATTATATAATTACGGATTTGTCATGTTGACATAAAATAAGATGAAAGAGAGGAGGGGAAGACATTTAACATTTATTCAAGTAATGACCAAGTCATTCTTGCCAATGGCTGGTCATGTATCTTGAGTGGTGTGAGACATGTTGTGATATAAAACTTGATCAGTACTACAAATTAAAAAAATCTGAAATCTTTAAAGATCAAATTAGGGGTAAGGATCCATGCCATCACTCAAATATTTAGTCCTTCTGCAAGCATTCTACAAAGTTTCACTGAAAAAGGTGCATGTGGTCTATTCACAAGATTACTTGTTAAAAAAATGGTTTTACTTGCAACATTCACAGCTTTTGAAATTTGATTTTAATGTTTTTCTCTTTTTCTCCAGATAAGGCCGGAAATTTGAGTGGCTATCTAGAGGTGTCTGACATTGCCAATCACAAACTGCGCTACATCCCTGTGCCCGAGTGAGTATCTAGCAGAGAGTGTGTGTGTGTGTGTGTCTGCGTGCGTGCGTGCGTGCGTGCGTGTCAAAAGAATATGTAACAAGGGTTCCTCTGTGACGAAGTATGTTGAAATGAGAGAGTATTTTTTCTCTTTGGTAATAAAATGCTATGCTGAAAAAAAAACCCTAAGCTTTTTTATCTTCATTTTTCATTTTGACATTTGAAATAAATATTAAACAGCTGTCATCCTAACATCAAAGTCTTGTTTGATTTCATCCCAAATCAGTCAAAAGTTACAGACAAAAAACAGAAGGCTGCCATTTTTTTGTAAGTGCAAGTCTTTCTATGCTTTATTGTCTGGAATAACATAGATGATTTGCCAGAAATAAAGTTTCATATTTACAAATCATATTTCTGGAAACTATATGCTGAGGCCTGAATAACACCAGTTCCTCTCATTTCCATCACAGACCAAAGCAGATCTCTCCTTATGCCTCCTGGCTCTTCAACACTGCGGACTGCAACATTTTCCTGGCTCCGACCTCCAATGACGGAATTGTTTCTGTAGATATTGGAGGCTGTGTGCGTCAATGGGAAACCAGCCCCGTGATGCTGGATAAGTCTTTGAAAGAGTGGAGGAACATGCTTGGCTATGAAGATTCTAGACCTCTTCAGGTGCTTAGATAGATAGTTAAGATTAAAAGTCCAACTGAAATCACATCTTTATCTTCTTACGTAGAGGCAGTAAAAAAATAAAGTTCCTTCAAGGCCTATGAGGCCCATAGAGCTGGAGCTTAACCTGGTTTCGGTAGCGTGAAGTGGAACAGATGATTTTTACTTTATCTCCTAGACAGGATGCTACTCTGTCCTAGGTTTACTTCCCCAGTAGAATATGCCAGTACCCAATTTGCACCTGGGTGGGGAAAGGAAAAATGGTGTAAAGTGTCTTTCCCAAGGACACAACACGGTCATCTCCCGAATTTGAACCTTGGACCCCTGAGTTAGGAGTCCAACGCTCTAACCATTCAGCTACTGCACTGTCCTGGTGTTAAATTCTTATGTAAATCATATCTTTAAGAGCTGAGATAAGAGTCACGCAGTTCTGGTGTATGAAAGTCAACTTGCTTCAAATACTGTGAAAAGAGGCTTATAGTGCTGGCAAAGGAAGCAAGATTGGACTGTGAGTTTCAGTCATTGAGGTAGAGACAATTCTGGGGACAAGTGGAAAATATTCACACATGAATGCACTTACAAACACAATCACTCACTCAAAGAGAGAGACACAGAGAGACAGATACACTGACAGAGACAGAAACAGAGATAGAGAGTAGGAATAAAGAAAACCCCATAGCGCTCTAAACTCAAGAATATGAATGTTCATTCTTATACCTCCACAGCTGAATGAGGAAAGGGAGAGTGGACGTGACCATGAGGACATAGACCTGAAACATGGCAAGGAGGA
>JBDFRD010230178.1:0-11342 GCA_039654405.1 Bullina lineata
TCTCTCTCTCTCTCTCTCTCTCTCTCTCTCTCTCTCTCTCTCTCTCTCTCTCTCTCTCTCTCCCCTCTCTTTCTCTCAATTTCTTTCTCTAATTCTCTTTAAAAATGTTTGAAGCCTTGATCTTTTCTTCTCTCCCTGTGCCTTTATGAGTTCCATTTAATTGCTTGACAGGCTAGGTACTTCATTGATCATATACAGTCCAGCATCTCCATTTCCTATTCAGTGTGTTCTTGATTGTTTCTTTCCTACAACTTCCCATTCCTGATAGTTTCTTATCATCAATAGTTCCAGTTTCTCTTTTAACCTGTAGGCAACAGGGCCATGTGATACTTAATTCCAAGTTAACCAGGTAACCGTCTGTCCACCTTCTTTGATCCCAGTGAGTTTAAACTTGCTAACCCTTTTTCCCCATTCCAGCATTGCTCTCACCTGAATGAAGTTAGATTTCTGGATGACTTTATGATCAAGTGCAAATTTGTCCTTCGATGTGAAATTGTTTTACTTGATTTGACTGTCATCATATGTTCCTTGACAGATATCTTCCTAAAACCTGGCTAATATAGTATGACTAGTCTTTCAATAGCACATCTCTGGTTATAGTTTTTCCAGGACAAAACTTGACTGAAACTCTCACCCAGCATAGACTTCATTTTCTTCGTTTTCTTGCAGAACATAGAGTTTAAGATGATGCAAGCAAAGATGTGATAGGTTACACACTGAGAGCAGAATTCTGTTCATTCTTTTTTGGCATGCAAACTGCCTGAATTGTTTCTGCACATTCTCCTTCCAAACAGCTCTGTCTGTGTCTGCTGTTTCCAAGATTGTGGTATTGATGGCAAGTGTTTTGAGATCTGGCATGTAGACATCAAAACACAGCTTAGGTCTACCTGCCGCTTCTCTGATGCCAGCTCTCCATAGAGAATATCTCTTTAAGTACGCGTCCTTCCTCCATGCCAGGGACATTCCGAGTCTGTACAGAGTTTCTGTTTCAGAACGGTGAACATAGAGTACTCTTGCTCTCTCAAATAATGCACAGTTTTGATTTCTCCATGAGATGCCTAGGATGCATCTCAGGTGGCGCATGTGGAAGGCACTTAGATGTCTCTCCTTGCAAGAGTGCAGAGTCCATGGTTCACTGGCATAGTGGAGAGTGCTCACAACAGATACCATGTAGCCCTGTGCCTTGGTGTGCTCTGAAGATTTTCTGTTTGTCCAAACTCGCCTTGTGAGCCTGGCCAGTGTTGTCCCTGCTTTCCCGATGTGCCTGTTGAGTTCAGGGTCGATGATAGGAATATTGAAAATAGTATTGTTGGGCTCACAAATTTATGGACAGCTTACCGCTCATAGTTACTGATACATTGTACTTCATGAGGGCGGGTCATCGATACGTTCTTCCATAACCTGCATTTTCTTCAGGCTGATGGTAAGGATAAATTGCAAGCTGCACAAAGAAAATAGTTTATCAGTTGTTGCAGGTCTCCTGCTGTGTGTAATTAATGCTGGATCATCTGCAAACAGGAGATCCCTGAGGAGTCTCATTACACTTTTTGATTTGGAGTCTGTGGAAAGATTAAAGAAGTTTTCATCAGACCTTGCACATAGACAGGTGCCCTCAAAGACGTATTTGAGCAGTACTGAAAAAAAAAATCATGAACAGTGTAGGAGCAAGGACACAGTCCTGCTTAACACCACTTATGTTGTTGAACAACAGCTCGGATGTTGTGCTGTTGTACACGATTGCACTCTTCATGTCCCTCATGGAACAACCTTCTCAGGTTCAGTAGAGTAGGTGGACAGCCCATTTTGGATGTGATCTTAAAAAGCAGTATTTCAGCAGAGAAAACTTTTGTAAGCATGTTAACACAGCTAGTGCAGTGTCTTAAAATGCAGCTCCACTGTACACTCAATTGGGACTTGAGCATCAATGATGAATCTTATGGCTTGTAGGAAAAATCTTGATGTGAAGTCTTTGACTCTACAGCAGCTGATATGGGACGTAAAACTTTTATTTTTTATTATTGCTTTTTATGGCTTTGTTGGGGTTGACATTCTGATGTCTTGAACTGGAAACTTCGAATTTTCTTTTTTTCACGTTACAGTAACAGCAAAACTCAGTCTGAGGAATGAGTTGCTCTACAGTCTTAGTGTGAGAAGTTTGACCGTCATGTCTCATCACTTCATCGGTGTAGATGTTGGCACTGCCAGTGTGAGAGCTGGATTGGTGGATAAGTCAGGTACTATCCTGGCTGTAAGAACTGAAGGCATCAAAATCTGGAATTCTGCACCTGACTTTTATGAACAGTCCTCAGATGACATTTGGAATGCAGTTGTGAAGACTATCAATGTAAGTATGTCTATCTTACCTCATTATTTTCACTCCACTTGGAGTGCTTGCTTCTTGATGTAAAACTGAATTATATAAAAAGAAGGGCAAACATGTCTTCAATTAAACACAATAATATATAAATAAATTGATATAAATGGAAAAATAAACCAGGGGTATTGCGCTATGAGTGAAAGCAAAATTTCAAAATTCCATAACATGTAGGCCCTATAAGGAAGTGTTTTGGTTAATATGAAAACTGATTAATTCCTTTTGTGTGTTGTTTGATTCCAAGGAATTAAGTATTGAAAGTATTGTAGGTGAGATTGAAAGAAGTTGACGCAATTATACAACATGTACATGTAATTCAAATCCTAACAGCAGTTTACTTGCAAACAATGTCACTCATTTGCTTTTTCATTATTAATCCACGCTGTAGTATAATTACTTTGGGGAAGGAGAAGATGAGGTTTTATTTCAATATAGTTGTTTCACTTGTCAACTCAGGAATATTTAAATCTATGGAATCAAGATTTATAACTTAGACCAGTCACTGTCAAAACCTGCTTCCAACTTTACTTTTATGACATTCATTGGCTCAAGTTCTTTATCCACTATTCCTATTTTCACCCTGTTTATATATATTTCCTCTCAGTCTTGATAGGAAATGACTTTCAGGTCAGAATACAAGACTTTTTCATTGCTGTGTGATGGTCAAATTGTATTTGGAAAAAGTGGTTTGATTTTTGATTACCTGAATTTATCAAAATGTGCTCATGTTCTGATATTATTGGTGCTGTTTCTGAAACTTACTACTTGTATACCATCCAAAACATTCAATTCTATCACAAGATTGGAAAATATCATGGTTTTTCTGGCGACATCACTAAAAAATACGGAAAGAGGAAGGAAAGATTTAAACTTTTTCAGGACTGGTTGCGAATTCTTTATTCAACTCGTTAGCCAGTGAGTACCAGGTCTAGTAGACTTACAAGCAAGTATAGCGTCCATATTTTAGTTGTTACTTGTCACTTTCATTTCTAATTAAACTGATTATTGAAAGAAGTTTTTAAAAACTTAATACAAGAATAGTTCATATCAGCACATTAGGTTAAGTAATTTTATCATGTACAATTTCAGGGTGTTATTGATGAGAGCAAAGTCAGCCCGCAGTCTGTTAAAGGCCTTGGCTTTGATGCCACGTGTTCCCTGGTTGTTCTGGACAAGAACTTTCGCCCACTTACTGTTTCACAGAGTGGTGAGTGGAAGACCATAAAGAAATGACTTACTGCACTGAAATTTCAACCACACCTGGATTCATGTTTTCTTATAATGTGTTCATGTGTATTTTTTTTTTTTGAAGAAAAAGAGAAATTATATTAAAATTAAAATCATAACAATTTATATTGAAAAAAATCCACCCAGCAAGTAGCAAATGAAGACCACTACAGCGTATGTCATGTCCACTCCAAGAAACAATTTATTTGCATTTTAAGCAAATTTTTGTAAATGAGTTGGTAATTTAGTCACAGAAATTGGGCTTTTTAAATTCTGTATGTATGTATTAGCAAACAGA
The DNA here is from genome assembly GCA_039654405.1 of Bullina lineata. Classification (NCBI taxonomy): domain Eukaryota; kingdom Metazoa; phylum Mollusca; class Gastropoda; family Bullinidae; genus Bullina; species Bullina lineata. Next base: position 3,900 of record JBDFRD010230178.1, read on the forward strand.
ATGAGTGATATGAGAAGCTCTTGATCACGGGCAGCCTAGAGAGAAATTCTTAGTGCCGAGTGAATTCGATGCATCATTAAAAGACAAGTTTATTGCGTTTTTTATATGTAAATTGCAGGTGAGCAGGAGCAGAACATAGTCATGTGGATGGATCATCGAGCTGCAAAGGAGGCTGCTGTGATTAATGCCACGAACCACAGTATCGCTAAGTCTGTTATTTCTCTTGAGATGCAACCACCAAAACTGATGTGGCTGAAAAAGGTGACAACATAAAGTGCCTTTGACCTTGAATGCTATGCTTGGGGGGAACGGAGGGGGGGATGTATTATTTTTTACCCTTCCTTTTCCTGACACTTATTGCAGTGCTGCAAGCAGGCACATAATGATGTGACATCAGCTTTATAGGAAAATTATTACCCTTACTACATGAGTAGTCATTGGAGCTGATTGTTTTTTTTCCAATTCAGCAAAAAAGTCATTTTAAATCTTTGCTAATGCATGAACAATGATAAAAAGAAAAAAGATGAGGGATTCCTATTTTCCTTAACTCTTATGTCTATTTTTAGTTAAGCGATTTAATTGCGTACTCTATTTCCAGCTGTATTGTTTTGTGATTGCTTTGAATTTTAAAGAAATGGAGCTTACAATCTATAGAATTAATCATATTTTAAACAAATAAAAGTGATCATAAATATTAACTTACTTTTGTGTGATGAAAGGCGATTTTTTTTTTTCCATTGAATTGGGACAGAATTTACCATATACATGGAAAAATGCTGCCCACTTCTTTGATTTGCCTGACTTCTTAACGTGGCGAGCTACAGGAAGCCTCACTAGGTAATAGAACATCAGTTATTATGTCAAACCTGTACGGCAGTTTAACATAATGAAAACATTATTTCATGATTTTAAGATACATTTCATTTTTTTTTTTATTTTGCCATTTAGTCTCGAGATTGTATAAAGAAATGTATACTCTGTTACTTACTGTTATAGATTTCTTTATGCAGCATTTTTTTTTAGATGCTGACAGGTTTCATGAATCAACAAGTCTCTCCATTGTTGGAGATATATCAATTAAAATGTATCGAGTAGGTAAAGACATAAATCTTTATTGTTTTCATTGAAGATAGACCCAAAAATGAAAATGCCTGAATATTTCAGTTTAAGTATGATGATGTCACAGAAATGGTCAAGGGAGCAAAAGATATTGGAATATTCCATTTTCTTGAGCATAACTCTTGAAAGAGTTCTGTACTCTAATACTTTGGACTGTTAAACATAATTTATAGATTAGATATTACTTATAGCAATGAACTGTAAATGTCAGTTTACGAGTCAATGATGATAGAGATGAGAATAAAGGTGATAAAGATTGCAATAATGACGCCTGTGAGAAATTGCTGTTTACAGTTTGCTTTGTTCACAGATTTATTTGAATGCTTTTTAAAAATGTGTTTGAATACAAAAGCTCCATTTTAGGTGGTATGACATTAATTAATGCCCTTTATTTTTTTTATTTTTTTTTTTCAATGAAGGTCAGTATGTTCTGTAAGCTGCAAATGGACTTATCAACAAAAAGGATGGGCAGATGATTTTTTTTCACTCATCAACCTTCAGGATCTTTGTGAGGACGGCTACTCCAAAATAGGTGAACAAATATAAGACATTGAGACGGAAGATAGGTTGGTGTAAATGATATGATAGTATGAAATACTAAAATAGACAAAATGACATAATGAATATTTATAAGATGACATGATGAATATATAAGATGACACAATGAATATAGATAAGATAACATAACGAAGGAAGGCAAGATGACAGAAGGAACACTTTGAAAACAGTACAACTTTGCAGTACAGGGAAAGTGCATGAACCACTAGAAGTGAAAGGAGGGAATGTAAGGAATGTTTATCTTCTCTGAATTGTTCATGATATTTTCCTTATGTCATGCGGTTATTGCGGCGTGGTGTGGATGAATGGTTAGAGCCTTGGACTTCTGATTCAAGGATTCAGGTTTGATTCTGGGTAACAGTGTTGTGTCCTTGGAAAAGACACTTTACACTATTTGCCTTTCCCAACCCAGATGCAAACTGAGTACCATCAAATTCTGCCAGGAGGTCCTGTCTAAGAGGTGATGTTAAAATCATCTATTCCACCTCATGCTTCCGAAACCGAGATAAGCTCCAGCTCTGTGGGCCTAATAGAAGGAACTTGAAGGATCTTTACCATAAAAAATTGTCAGTTTTATCATAAGAGTAGAACACATTTTTTTTCTCATTTAATCCATAAACTGGATAAATAAACCCTACCTTCATGTTCTTATATTATTTGTTAGACAGAGCAGTATAAACTGGCTAGAGAGTAAAACGTTCATAGGTAAAAAAATTTTAATTTAGAAATTTTGCCCTGACAGTGGCACTTGTCTACTCTTGTATGATTTTAGACGGTCAAGGGATCTTTAACGTGCACACGGTATCTCTGATTTGATAGCTCATCTCCAATAGAGCTTTGCATTCAGACTCTGCACTACCCAGTTGGAGTCAGGGGTGAATAAAGACCAACAAGTTTGCAGAAAAAAATCCTGCCACTTATGGGAGTTTAACTCAGACCCATGTGCTCAGAAAGTGAACGCCTTACTGACTGAGCTATTTCAGCTGTTAAGGCAGTCAAATCATCAACAGTATCTAAGTTTGGCAATGAATTAAAGAACAATTTGCAGTTTCATCGATGTCATATGTCATACACAAATACATTTTTGTTTTTGTTTTTCTATCTTTTATTTTATCATGTTTTAATCATTACATTCTGAGGCTCAAATGTGCAGGATGTTGGATCCCCCTGTGGAACTGGCTTATCAGTGGAAGCAGCAAAGCAGCTGAATCTAGAACCTGGCACCGTTGTTGGGACTGCAATGATTGATGCTTATGCTGGTGTTATTGCTAAGTGTGGATAACGCAGAAAAGACTTACAGGTCATATTTCCTTTGTAGGAAGGGCATCTGGAAAATGTCATGATCTTCTCCATTGGAAATAGTGAAAGGAGTATAAATTTATCTGATTGTCTAACTACTTTCTTTTAATTAACCTTTATAAAGAATGAGATTGGTTAACATCATTTATACTCTCACAATTCACATAGTTCTTTTTTCATTCATTATATAATTTCTTGTCCTTCACTTTCAGCTTTTCAGTATCCTTTTACTTCATCTCAATCTTTATATTCAGTTCTGTGCAACCTTACACATACAATATTACAGTGTAAATGTTTTTGGTTTTGGTTATTAAATTTGTGTTCATTTTATGGAAGCTCATGTATTTGACTTCAAAATGACATGTGCATACATTGAGATAACTGCTTAATTAGTTGGGTATTCTCAGAATGCCTTTGAACTCAAACTCAAAGCAACTAACAAGAATGAAAAGAATTTCTGTAGCACAGTACAAAGTTTGGAACCTGTTTTTTTCAAATTGCTTATTAATAAGCAAGAATATAAATATGACAGCATTTAATAAAGAAACATGGAACTGAAAAATGATGAAATTGGACCATTTTGCAGTTATAACTAAGTTATTGATTACTTCTCATTGTAGTTAGACTTAACAAAACATTTCTTGCTTTGGCATGAGGAACATTCATGCTCATTTACTGGCAAATTAACTCATTATTGCAAGCTGGGATGTGTTTTTGGACAAAGACAAATCTTCATCACTCAGTATATTACATTTTGTGACTTCTTCTTCTTCATTCACTTAGATTGCCAGTCCTGTTTTTTCAATAAATGACATCTTCCAGATCGCACTTTGTGACTGAACCCATCAATGATTTTGTTGTTATTATTATCCCTCAGCATGCCTTGGGTGCTCCCCTACTCACAGACAGCTGGTATGTAAGATGGAAAACTGTCTGGTAATGATTGCTGGAACATCCACTTGCCACATCGTTGTAAGTATGGCTGAGAGCTTCCTTCTTGTATTTTAAAATAATGTTTGAGTTTTGCTTTTATATTCTCATCGACTAGAGGAGAGCTGTTTGGGGAAATAAGTGGCTCATTCTACCAACAGGCCTTTGTAGTTTTTATTTATTACTTTTTTAGGAACACTCGGATCAGTATTGAATTCAATTGCGTTCCCCAACATATTCTATGCCATTAGTTCTGCAGCTTTTAATACTAACTCTTTGGGGACCAAATATTGTACTGATTTATACCAGTTTTTTTATGAGACATCTTTAAGGATGTTCAGTGATTCAAAAAAAATCTTGTTTTCATCCAAATTACCAACATGAACTATCATTATTTATGTAATATTACTCTCTTAGCTGCTTTAAAATATTGGAAGGTTACATTATTGGAAATTTAAAGTATTGGAAGTAAATTTGTGATCTTATTCACGAACCAATATATCAGCTGTTGGTCCACAAAGAGTTAATTTTTGTATTTGAAGAGAACCCTTTTTCAGGTGTTAATTATGTTGGCTCTTTGATTATTCACAGATAAGATACTAAAAAAAAAATTTGCCACTTGAAAATAGTTGACATTCCAAAGCCATGTTGCAAAATGTCAGCAAAATGGCAATGTCATGCACAGAAATGGCATAGATTCCTTTTATGATGTTGAAAACAATACCTGTACTTAAGGGCTGTCAAGTCACTAGGACACATTTTAATGATGTTTATGTCGCTGAGAGAATGTTGCTTACTTTTTGAGATCGGTTATTAGAAATTGTGTGTACCAGCAGAATTAAAACTTCCTACCAGCTGAAGTGAGATTGAGTTTTGCAATGACAGACTTGTAATGTTTATTTATAAGGTAAGTAAAGTAAGTAAAGTTCCTTAAAGGCCTATGAGCCCCATAGAGCTGGAGCTTATCCCGGTTTCGGTAGCGTGAAGCAGAACAGATGGTTTTTAACATCATCTCCTAGACAGGACGTTTGTCTATTGTAGACTTACTTCCCCAGCAGAATATACTGGTATCCAATTCACACCTGGGTGGGGAGAGGAAAAATGGTGTAAAGTGTCTTTCCGAAGGACAGAACAAAGTTACCTCCCGGATTCGAACCCTGGACCCTTGGATTAGGAGTCCAACACTCAAATCATTTGGCCATAATGCCACACTTATTTTTATAAAGGTATAAGGCTAATTAATGGAGTCAAGATGAGTTAAGATAACTGGAATCTAAAAAAAAGGCAAGGCAAAGTAAGAGTTGACTTTTTTGTATTCCTCTTACAGAGCAGCAATAATGCAGTGCATGTTCCTGGTGTGTGGGGCCCCTACTTATCTGCCCTTGTGCCTGGTCTGTGGAACAATGAAGGGGGACAAAGTGCCGCTGGTAGCTTGGTGAGAACACTATGTATTTTCAGGGATTTTAAATAAAAAAATCATCATGTTTGTGTTCAGCTATTTTCTGTGTTTGTGGTAAATGTTTGAATCAAAATAATGATTTGTGACTGCAATCTTAATAAAAACTGCTTTTTGCTTGTCAAAAGGTAAAATTGTTGCTTTTGACAATCTGTGGTGTAGCAGTATCGTCAAAAGGGCAAAAATGAAAAAAAAAGTGCTTCAGCTTTTCTTTTAACCTTTTCAAAAGTAGACCAGATGACAGAGTTTTATTAATGCTGCAATATTAACCAGAGAAGAGACTAAATGATGAATTAAAAACATAAACATAGGTAAGTTCCAGGTTATGTAGGTCAATTTCCAGGAATGAGTTACTAAAATATGTGGGCAGGATTTATTCATGCGTTTGTAAAATGATGTCCGTTAAGTTTTCATTAAAAGTCATTATATCTTAATAAATCTCAGTACTTCGTATCAGTCAAACACTTTTAATTCCATATTCAAAATCCGGTTTCAGTGGAATTGTTATATTCTTCTCTAATGCTCAAAAAATATGTCATAAGAATTGCTTCCTATACATACTTCTGATAATAAAAAAATCAGTTGTGTTTTACCATTATCACTTTTTTCATATTAAAATGTGGTCACGTTTACTTCTTTCTAACATTAAATGCAAAAAGGTGCATAAAGGCTGCAGGGAAGTTGACAAAATCAAAGTGGTAAATATATAAATATACTGGGATATCTCCTTTTATTTGTCTTTACCACTTTGTATTGTTCCTTTTTAACAGTAGTACATCCGGAAAAATCCAATGACCCTATTCATAAAAGGTCAAAGTCATTTTTAAACCATGAAGATAGTATGGAACATGCAGTATTGAGCAGAAATCTCAACAAAATGTGCACCCAAGTTGCCCAGCCGACCTGCTTGGTTCTGTGATATAAAAATCTGTTGAATCTGCAAATTTCGACATCTGAAGAGAGGCTTATATATCACGCGCTGCTGATAAAAAAGCCATGAAACTTCAACATGGCACACCACGGGATCCCTCATGGTTAGGACATTAGCTTTTTTTTTTTTTTTCAGTGTATGTGTGTGTAGAAACATGGCAGTATTGTTCCCATGTATATCCAAACATTAAGGCTGTTGATTCATTGCATGTATTTCATTCAAATATATAATGAAATGCGGTGCTTTTAGAATTACGCTGTTTTTTTTGTGTGTTTTTTTATTTTTCTTTCTCAGATAGACTTTGTCACACAGAATCATCCAGCTTATCCAGCAGTGAAAGAGAAAGCACAAAAAAAGTACATAACCATGAAATAACAGCATAGAGATATTATTGATAACATGATTTTTGGCAAGATTATTATTAATATTTTTCAATTATTTTCAAAGTACAGCACACAACATAACTTCCTTCACAAACATTGAAGTTATGAATTTGAATAGTTAAAATGAAGCTCTGTTCTTGTATATTAGTCCTTCTGATAAAACAAAGTGACAGTTGTTATTTGTAGTATGAAAGAGTAGTCCTTTATGTCTTTATGAGAGTTTACTATACTATACCGTGTTTTTAAAGTTGGTGTTAGGATTGTATTTTCTGTGCCTTACTGTTTGGATCATTGGATACAGTTCCCTGATAAAGTCTGTTTCATCTTGAACAGAGTTGTAGAATCTATAGCACATTCGCATTTTTGTAAAGTTTGGTTACATTCCATCACGTATGTTCCTAAAAAGTTTTAATTTGTAGGCCTCTTTATTGAAACTAATTGTGTGACAAATACCCTGATACATTATTCAGTAGCAGATGTTAGCATCGTTTGTTTTATAATTTATTCAAATGAAAAGAGCAAAGCATTAGGACAAAATCTAATACTGTTTGTTGTTGTTTTTGGGGGATGTGGGGTGGGAAGAGGAGTATGGGAGGGGTCAGCTTTTATACTCTAGAGGTTTTGTTTCTGATATTATTGAGCAAAAGCAATAAATTACAAAGATTTGTTAATAATCCACAGGGGAATCCATGTGTTGGAGTATTTGTCTGGCTGCTTGGAGGAGATGGCCAGGGTTCAACATTGTTCTTCTCCCTCAGAACTCACCT
>JBDFRD010230289.1:0-11340 GCA_039654405.1 Bullina lineata
TACATTGAAAGTTTGAATACTTTCTCAACAAGCAAACTCATGTCCAACAACAAGTTCATCCTGCTGGCTGATAATAGAGTGGACTAGAAGACCATGACCGTTGATACCTGCACCAGGCCTGACACTTGAAGAAGAAGAAGAAGTTTAACACTCCTTCAGGCTTTTGTCCCTTGCTCTGATTTACTCACCTTTGTATCTCGATTTGTATTGAACCAAAGTTATAACAATCATGTATTGAAATGCTTAAAAAAAGTCTTTTGAATACTGTTTCTGAGGAATTGACTTTATTTTCAGTATTACTGTTAGATAAAATTTGTCAGCTTGAAAACTTTTAATCCAATTTCACAAACAAAACTTGTAAAGAAATAGATCTGCAAAGTACGAAATTAATCATTTAGCCTTTGGGCCTGAGGGAATAGCATAAATGTAAGTAAAGAAAGAAATAAAGGTAAATGTATGCTCTTCAAATATTTTTTTTCCCTGTCATGTGACGATTTAAAAAAAGAAATAATTGGAGAGCATTTTTTCACAATGAAAAAAAGCTATTTAAAAAAATTCGTTTTTGGCATCGTCTAAATTCTTTAATATTGACAAAGCTCTGATTTTGACAAGGGAAAACAATTGTAATTATAGATTTTTAATGTTATCACTACATTCAAAGCACACTCAGTAACATTTGTTGGACTATTAAAATATTCCAAATACTTCCATCAAGATATTCAGGCAGAATTGCTACCATAATCAAGCCACAAAATAATATGGTTTTAACAAACACATGCTTTATATCTCAGGTAATCTTCCTGACCACCTTGTTCTACCTGCTGGCCTCCAGTGGGGACATGTACAAACCAGCTGAGTTGTTCTCCAGTATGAGTCCAGGCTCTACTGGAAGCCGCTTTGGGCAGGCTGTGGAGGAAGCCATCAGGTACTTGAGAAAATTGAAAATACAGTGAAATCCTGATAACTCGACATCAGTAGGACCATGAAATTAATGTCGATTTATGAGAAAACATAGAAACCTAAGAAAAGTGAGGAGCTAATTTGACAGACAGCACTTGACCACTCCAAGCTCTAATCCCCCCAGCTTATTCAAAAACTGTTACCTTCCCAATTTTTTTATACAACCACAACAGTTGGGGGTAGAATTTTGTCTAATTGACAGCACTGTTTGATATGAAGAAAAATCGAGAAGGGTTGACCTGTCTTCTTTGTTCTTAGACACACGGCGGATTATGACAGATTGGTGTGAAAAAAATTCCCCTGGTATCTGAGACGTACAGCGGTTTATGACGAATTAGTGTGAAGAAAGTTTCTCTGGTATCTGAGAAGCCGCCAGCGTCAGATATCAGGGAAAAGCCAATCAGAGATTCCTTTGTGTAAAGAATCGCTGGACCAGCCCACCATCAAAGCGAAGTAGCAGAATAGTAGTGTGAACGCAACACTTGCACGATGCGAGGCCAGCAGTTATGGAAAATGCCCCGCAACAGTTGAGCGGCATGACATTTTTAAAAAAAATCCAATGAACTACAAACGAACAAATGAGGGAGAAAGATGGACTGCTGAGCTGGACATTTTGTGGGTAATTAAAATGTGGTCAGTCTTAGCAGGGAATGTCACAATAAGCAGACAGGCCTCACGGGAGGTCGAGGTATGAGATATTTTTTAATGGATTTTATAACAACATTGTTGGGGCAATCTGTTCATGTCGAGTAAAGAGATGTCGAGATATGTGGACTCCTATCTCAAAAATTAAAAATATCACAGTGCATTGTGTTGTACATTGAGCACATCACAGTATTTGTATGTTACAGATTAAGACAGTTGCAATACCTTCATGACACATTTCAAGAATAGCACAGTGCTTTCATGTCAAAACTGAGAGTATTACTGTGTATTATAACAAGATATAATCGCTGACATAAATAGAAACCATCAGAAGTTATCCGCACACCTTGAAGTGATTTTTTTTGCAGTTGGTTAATTGCTTGATTTGTCTTCATTGATTCTGATTGAGTCAGTGAGATGATGTTACTACTTGCTGCTATGCTTAAGCTTCAAAGTGTGAGTGCCCAAATGTTCCAAATCAAGCATACCATAACACAGCGGTGTATTGGATTACCTAAATATGTAACAGTGAGAAGTTATTTGCTCATCTCATAGAAATTTTGTTTTCTTTTTAGATTTATTACAATTTAACTTCACTATTTACTGAGTCATTTCAGTGAATTTAGTAGTCGATTTTAAAATCATGTTATACTTTGTGATGTTAACAATAGAAATCAAAGAAAAGCTAAATTAAATACAAAATGAGTTTTTGTTCTTGAATTGCTTTTAATCTCTAATAAATTATCATAATCATTTTTTTAAGAGAAAAAGAGCTTTAATCTCAGCAGATTTTCATTATGAACAGAATTTTTATTATGAGAGATGCTGACTTTCAGTCAGTTTTCTCTTTTTTGTTTTAAACATCTGTATATTTATACATCATTTATGGTTAGGCATTTCACATATCTCTGGTAAATCCCCATGGGGTGTTTCATTACATTTATTTTACAGTGGCGTATTCATGGCCTCTCTGAAGATGGCAGCCTTCTATGGACTCTACACCTGGCTCATTCACCTGATTTTTGGCCTGGATATTGTCTTCATTCCTTCAGGTCAGTAGATTTGGGACTGCTATTTGGTTTCATTGACCGGAGCTTGATTTTTTTTGTGCAGTCAAATCCGAAATCCTGAAGATATAAATACTGATATGAACATGTTCATGAACCCATAAAGAGATGTCCTAGACATGTGATACAAATTACTGAAAAGAGAGCTTGGAGAAGCTGAGAAATCTGAGGTGTTTCCTGCATTCAGAACGATTGTTTATAACAGATATTTTTTTGTTTATTTGTTTTCTTTTTTTTTTTTCACTCAGCAGAATATAGGCAATTGTAGGAATAATTTTATACAGAGTATACATCAGATCCTGTGTGAGGGTTATGACTGTGTACGGCTGTTTCATCCTTTCCACTCGACAAGTCATATAAATATTCTATTTATTGTACATGTGGATAAAGTAAATGTATATTTTGTAAGAAATCTGAAAGAATTCGGACTGAAGCTATTATTTATTCTTAAGCAGAAGTATGTGACTAATATATTTATTTAGTTTTATTGCCTTTTGCAATTTGATTATTTGTTGAAGTTTTATACTTACAATTTGATTATTTGCACCCAAACTGACAATTGATGGAAAAAGGATTTGAAATGTATTTCCCATTTGCAAAGGGTTTGGTTCATGATTGCAGCTTTTAAGTAGAATCAGAAATGGAGTGAAATTAGTTAGATTTAATGGATTACTGACTTCATACCAGAAACATATTTCCAAAATAAAATGTCATGAGAAGCCTATTGTTGAAGTGATTTATGGATTTCGTGTTCTTTTAACTTCTCAGCCTTGGCAGCTGTGTTTGCGGCTGTTCCCTTCTTGGGCCCATACTGGGCAGCCCTTCCTGCTGTCATTGAGCTGTGGCTGGTACAAGGTAGAGGTCTCAGTGCCCTGGTGCTGTTTTTAGCTCACATGTTGCCCTCGTACGTGGTTGACACTGCCATTTACAGTGAAATCAAAGGGTAAGTAATCCTTTTTCATGCTTGGTTGTTACCTTTTTCCTTGATTGCACATCAGTATTGCATATGGTGGACGTATCTGGTGTTGAACTGAATTTTCAATCGAAGCACTGAAATTTCATGAAGTCAAGTGAAGAAACAGTCAGTAATTTAATTTGAGATCAAAACATTTTTGTCAAGGTCAAGATCACAGGTAAAAACAAGTTTATGTGTATGAGGTAAATAGGGCTCTTTTTTCCCCTGCAACGCAGAAGTATTCAATTCAGTCCAATATAGTTAACTCTTTAGGGACCAGATATTGTACTGATTTATACCACATTGTTTCTGAGGCACCTTTAATGATGTTCAGTGATTCAATATGGATCTTGTTTACAGTCAAATTACTGACACCAACCCACGTGAACTATCAGTGTTTGGAAATGAATGCTGTAATATTCATGTAACATTACTCTCTTAGCTGCTTGAAATATTAGAAGGCTAAAGAGTTAAATTTTGTGATCTTATTCACGAACCAATATATTGGTTATTGATCCTCAAAGGGTTCATATGTTTTTTTTTTGCCATAACATTTAATATCTGTAGAACCTGCTAACATATTTGAGTGCTCAGGGAGTGAAAAATGTTTCTTCTCTCTTTTCATTGCTCCACTACTAGGGGTCACCCTTTCGTCACTGGCTTGGCCATCGCTGGAGGCATGTACTGCATGGGCCTGGAGGGAGCTCTCATTGGTCCCATCATCCTTTGTTGCCTCATCGTAGTGGTCAACATGTACAGCCGAATGCTGCAAAGTGACCCCTCCACTCCCACTCCTGGTACGTTTTTTTAGTCAGTAAGTCATAGTTATTGCTTGGGGTTTTCTATTCTATGCTCAAGTGGAAACGAGCAGAGGGCAGGGGTAGTCAAGGAAGGTTTACTACTTAAAGTAGATACATATTTTATTTTTTTATTTTTTATTTTCAAATGTTTGATTTTACATTTTGATTTTGTATTGTCTTGGAACTGATGATTATCATGCTATTTATTTTTATTTTCCCCTCCCCTATTAAAACCCTGTCTGTCTGAAAAGAGCTCTCGTTGCATGCCCTTTGACAATCTGCTATTTGCTCAAAGTAAAAGCTTTGAACTTAGCGCAAAGCCATTTTTTTGTTGTTGATAAAATTTCCTTTGAACAGCTATTAACTTCTTGTCGTGTAAGCTTGAGTTTTGCAAGCAGTTCTTTTCATTTATACAGCACATTGACTTGGTTCAGTGTATGCATGAACTTTTGCACTCTGTTGGTGCATGGCTCTGAAGGAAGAATTATATAAGCCTTGTAACGGCTTAACAGGCTCTTGATGCTGGCTTTTCTAGAAGGTTGAAAGGTCAAGGGCTCATGGTCCTTAGATTTCCTTAAAACTTCAGGTCATGCCATTTGTAGCCAGTGACTTTTCTGTATCATGATACATGTGCTTGTAGGTTGACTTCTCCTCTTATTATTTAGTCTTGGATTTTATTTTTTTTCTATTTGTGTAAATGAATTTTTTTTCGTTTGCTCCGTCTCAAAACTTTGTTCATACCAAATTCTAGAAAGAGAATAGAAGAGATATTTACTTACAGAACAAAGAATGGAAAGCAAACAGTATGTTAAAGAAATGACAACATGAGACAAAACAAAAATCATAAAAATTAAAAGATAAGTAAAAGAAGAAAAAGTCAAGAAGTGAAGTTAATGGGCAGTCATGGTTAAAAAAATATTTCTTTCCATGTCTTCTTCGGTATCTCTTGCAGGAGAACATAAAATATCTCATGAAGTCTATTTTCAACAAAATATTCTTAAGAAGTCCATTTTCCCTGATGCCATCCCTCAAATACTGTAGCACACAGCTTCATCCCTGCCATCCTTGCTAGAATCCTTAGCTTTTGCACCTAACAGTAAACCATCTTTTCAACATTTGGAATAGAGGTCTCATAACAAGCAGGCAAGCCTCTTCTTGTATCACCAGGTCTTCTTGCATGAGCAGTTTTATACAGGAGAATATTATTCACAATTATGGACTGTCATTCTCATATGGGAACAGTCTCAAGACAAGCCCTTTTAATTAACTGTTTTCCTGTTTGAAACTCTGCCATGTCTGTTTCAGTGATGTGGCCCAAGCGATTAAGGTTTTCAACCTGCTCTTCTCTATTTTGTTGGCATTACTATTTATGGTTTGTTTGTCGTTGCGGTTTGCAATTTTTGGGGTGTATTGGTGTGGACTTAATACCTGCAATTTCACGGTTTTGGGTTTCAGAGCAACATTTCAGGTCAGGTATGCTAACATAGACTAATAATAGATCTAAGAAGGGAACGAAAATGGTACATAATTTGGAAAAAGTACATTTCACATTAGCAGTAGACTCACAATCTTGAAACTTTAATGCACATTTGATATTTTTACAAAATGGATAAGGTTCGATTAAAGTTGACCAATTTACTTCATTTGAGGCATTGATCGAACCATAATTTTGAAAGATAATATTTTCTCTTTAAGTTTTCAATTTAAGAAATAATAATATATTATCTTATTGCACGTCACCATCAGAAGGGCTATAAAAATGTTTTGTAACATTTGTCATTAAACTGGTAAATGTTCATGAAATTTATTTATGTGACATTGCAATGTTCCTTACAAAGAAATAAGCCCAGCCATCATAGGAGGAAAAAGCATTCTCCTCATTCTTTTCTATCCTTTTCCATGTTCCTCTGCTTTGAAAGTGACTCAAGGGCCCTGAGATCTGACTCTATGGCTGCTTTTGCAATGATTTTACAGGTCAACATTTTACTTCATCAAATACCAAAGTTTAGCAAGGGGCTGCAAGTTTTGACATATCATTGGGAAACAAGAAGTTTAATCAGTTTCCCAGTAAAGCTTCCTAAATATTGCTGGGTTGTGTTGAGCAAGTTTTCTCAGTTTGTATTGGTAGGAATAATTTCATTATGTTTTGAAATTTTTATTTATGTTTCCTAAAGGAGGGAAGCCTTCCGTCTATTAAGACTAACAAAGAGCTTCATTTTCCTACTTGCAGCCAGGGCGCATTTTAATCTTCGCTCTCTTATGGCTCAGGCAGAGAGGCATTCCGAGTATAAGTCTGCACGGTGATCTTTTCTCTGCATTAACTATATCCTGTCTTATTCATATCCTTCAGCTTTGCAGCAGTAATCATAACATGTGCTCTGCTTTCTCCACTAAAAGTTTGTGCATTTTATCTTTGTTCTCACCTTCTAACACCTGGTGATATCACGTAGTTCAGAATGAATAAAAAAAAGTATTATATTTGAGAAGTGTATTTCGTTTTAGATTTTCAAAAATTGGTAAGTCAAGGGCATTAAAAGTAAGTGATCTCAAATTCATTTGTATAACTTACCCTTATGGGTATATTAATATAATAATCAAATAAATGCTCCATCAACTCATACAACCTTGAGAAATAGGCTAATATTGTTTTTTCTTGTAGGTTAAGAGTAACAGAATTTGATTTGTGGCAAAAGTAAACATTTTACATTTTACTATTAGAAAATATAGAAAATATTGCAAGACCTTAAAATGTCACATTCTTGATGCTCCTCATTTCTGCTTTATGTTAAGGTGCATATTGTGTATCATATTGAGCTCTTCCATCTTTTATTCCCAAACCTGCTTGCTTTGACTTTTTCTGCATTTCTTTCTGTTTTCATGAATTCACTATCCTGATTTTTATTCTTTTTATTATATGCTGTTGAAATCTTTTGTTTCACTCGTACCTGACTAGACACTTAACCCCATTTAAAAAAAATACAATTCAAGCTATTAGGGTTGTATTTCAGTTTAAGCATTTTTTACCACATAATTTTGTATCCACATTTACAGTATATACAGATGTTCATTATGGTACCAGTGGCCATTTATGAGGCCCGCCATGTACTGTTAATAGTGTGTATAAATGAAAGTTGGCTATTTTGTGCTTTGGTTATAATGTAGATATGCTTAAAGTTGACATTTGTTTTTTAATCTTGTGTCCAAGCTTTTTTTCAATGTGCAAAAACCCCTAAAAACAGTTAGTTTCAGCTGTGGTTGACACAAATAAAGTTTCAAATTCTTTTATTTTCAAACTCTTGTAAATAGTAGCCAGTGTTAATTTCAGGGTAGAGCATGAAATTGTGTATTTAGGCTGTATATATTTTTAAGTTTCAGAGAGGATATTGAAATGTCATCAGTTTGCAGGGAGTAGTTTAATGAACAAATTGAAATAACATCTTTTTTTTTTTTTTTTTTTTTTTTTGACCAGTCAATGGTAAGTGTTTTATGAGAAACGACCTGAGAGCTAGTAGAGCCGGTAAGCTTGTAAAAAAGTTCTGTTGGATCTGGGAAAATTCTAAAAAAAAAAAAAAAAAAAAAATTTTTTTGCTGGATAATTATCGCAAGAAGTTGCCTCAGAGAGTTACAACTACCCCAAGTTATCACTGTCTCAGAGTCCCTGTTGACTTATTCATATTGCAAAATTCACAGTCAAATACATGCACTCATGCACAGATTCATAAAATGCAAAAATGCTATGTTAGCCTTGTTGTTTTGGCGCCTGAAGGCAGTAATGTCGAGGGTTGGTTTATTTTTATATGTTTTTCGGGATATCTTCTTGTGATTGTATTTGCCACTTTGTACAGATTCTTTGAGACAGGTACGGATGAGGGAACAGAATGTTGTTTTATTCAAGATAGTCTCTACTTTTGAAGTACAATTCTAAAATGTTTGTTGTAAGTTGTGTTTGTTCTTTTTCATGTTGCTGTTCCTGTGGCAGTTTCATTCAGGCTGTGCTGAGCATTATCCATTTGATGTGCTTATTGCAGCTGTATGTCTTCTTATTAAACTGGTGTGTTTTCTGTTAGTGAAATGTAAAAAAAAAACACTTTCTTTTAATGAGGGCCGACTCTTAAGAGTTGCAAGTCAGTGACTAAGTTGCTTGTCTTTTGCACAAATTAATTTCTTTTACCAATAGTCATTTTGATTTTCATTTCTTTATGAATAAATCAAATTCAGCATCACCATTATGAATATACAGCTTCCCTCTTGATCCATACAAGCATGCAAAACCATGTATGTTTGTAAACATGTATGTACAAATGTATGTATATTTCGGTACATCACTGTTGAGCATTTTAGTGTGGACCCACTGCACCCATTCATACATTTTTTTTTTATTGCTGATGCTCACAAAACACTGGCAGCATGGTTTCCTGCAGAAAATGATAGTGTAATAATATTATCAGACTACTCTATTGGAAATATTTTGTTGTACCCATACTCTTTGACGCAGTTTTCTTTATGGTGGAAGACCTTGAAAAATTACAAGGGCAAAAACAATAAAGTATACATGTAAATTATCAGATTGTTAAACCTGGCCTAAGTACGTTGAATGATCCCAAAAATAATATCCAGTATTTCTGTGCTGTACTTTGCATGTTCATATGCCAAAAGGAATTGGAGACTTTATTTCTTTTTATGTTTGAACAATTAATCCTCGTTGAAAGTTACAGAATAATGCCAGAAGTTATTTTTTTCCAAAGAATATTTAGATTTCTCCTTCCTCCACAACTTGGTCTTCACTCTTGGATCTTTATCGACCTTATTTGATAACATTCCAATACACAAATGTCACTGGCGTGCTCAGTGAAATACAATATATTCTCAGTAGTGTGGTTTAAGTTACAAAGCAATGTACAAAGCAAAATGCTTTTATGATAGGTAAAAATGTGTGCAGAATGTTCCTCTACAACATGAGCAAACATGGGTAGCCTTTCATCACCTCAATTTTTCCAGTCTCTCAATGATTTTTGTTTTAATGAAATTGAAATAATAACAATTTTTTTAATGCACTTGTATTGTTATTATAATTATTGTTAGTTACATATTTTTTTTTGCTTGGAATAAGAATATAAGAAATTCATGCATGATAATAGTTGCTGTACATTTAAATTTAAACAGAAAGATTCAGTTTCTTGCGTTTTGTTATGCTTTAATTTCTCACATTAATTTTAAATCCTCCATCATCTTGCTATCTTTATGTTAATCATATATCAGCTTCAGTCCTTTTATTAGTATATCCTTCCTCTTTTAGATCTAAAACAAATTAATAATTTGTTCATAGCGTACGCGCTTTTACTCAGAGAAGCTGTTTAAAATGTGTTATCATTACAGTGGTAAAGACATGTATTTGTAAAGCATTGTTTGCTTGTTAATTTTTGAAGATAACCTTTCTGAGAATTATGTCATATTTAATTTTCTCTTTAAAATGTAGACCTTTTTTTTACGTTTTTGTAGCAATTTTTTTGTTTATTGGTAATTAAATTTTTAACCCCCTAATGGGTTATAATATTTGCTGAAAATTTTGGCAGCATATTCTTATCACATTCTTTTCACTAATTTTTTGTTTTTTTGTTTTACACCTATCGCCCTTGCCCCACTTTTCTTCAGGTCAGTGAGCAGTGATTCCATGTGCGTGCACTAGTGCATCAAGTCTGGACCTTCAAGGCCTGCAAGGCACTGCTGAAATCTTGTAATGAGAATAAAGAGAAGAATGATTTGGAGGGCAGAATCTTATCACAGGAAAAATAGTTCGCAACATGATCTTCCTCATGATATGTGAGACGAAATGTTTTTAAAGCATCCCTAACGTTGTTGTTGCTGCTTGAGTATTTGCTTATAAATGTTTGTTAGCGATAAAAGCTGTAGAATTTATCGGTGATCACCAAGTGTATCTCCTTGCACCTTATCGTGATTAAAGATTTTAATGCACAAATGCGGAAGCTTTAAGTTTTAGCCACGTTTGTAGAGAAGAAAATTTGAAGTAGGGTCAGTGTGCTAAGTGTGTTGTATTGGTTGATTTTTTTTTTCTTTTGTACTTTGATATATAAGAAGTCCACTTGCAGTGTTTTAATTAGCTTTCAAGAGTTTTCTTGGAAGTACACTTTACACTTTGAGTTTTCTTAAGAGAGGAAAATGGGGGGATTAAACAATAAAATAGAAAAACAAACAAGAGTAAGTGAATTTGAGAAAATATGAGAATTATATGTATTTGTAAATATGTATTCGCCCTTTTTAATTATTTTTTTACCTTGATAAATGTTTGTTTTGGAATAATTGAATATTATGTCTTGAAATCTCATATATTCTTGTCAGTTTAGATAAATGGGATTATGAATTGAATTTGAACTGAATTATTTTTATGTTTTGAGTGATTGATCTGATAAGAAAGGCAATGCGCATGAAAAATTGAAATGGTCTTTATCTCAAAGATACCAACAATTTTTATCTGAGGTGTTTAAAATAGTTTCCCCAAAGGTGGTAAAATATTTCTTAAAGTTTTCAAAATAAACTTCCAGTAATTCGGATTTATACCTTTATTTTAAGATTGTGGCCATGTATATTGAGACTGTATAGGTATTCCCAAGTAATGCTTGCTCTTTATATTATGATTACATCGTGAAGAATGTTGAAACGGAATAAGAAGACGATAAACACATTTTGTACAGTCTTTTATGTTGTTCATTGTTTTCATCATCTGACAGATCTGATTTTTATTTTATATTACTGACTTTAAATGTTGATTAATTAAGTTTGCAGGTGCTTAGTGTTTTTTCGTTCTTACCTGTAAGTCACTGACAAATATAAAAAGGATTTACTGGGGAGGGGAAAAAAAGGGGGGGGGGGGGGGGGGGGGGGGACGCCAAAAACC
>JBDFRD010230400.1:0-11340 GCA_039654405.1 Bullina lineata
ATGTGAACAGGGGATTGTACTATGTGAACAGGGGATTGTACTATGTGAACAGGGGATTGTACTATGTGAACAGGGGACTGTACTATGTGAACAGAAGCCTATACTATGTGAACAGGGGACTATACTATGTGAACAGGGGACTGTAAAAGCAACTTGTACGTCCACATTTATAGCATGCATCTCCTCATAATGAAAAACTGTGTGTGACCTTTACGTACCCAGCACCACCACAGCCAGCACCACGACTTGTTGCAGCATCGTCCCAGCCACAAAGATGTTGCCCAGGTAGTGGAAGAGAGGCACACAAGTGACGACAGCCCAGAACGCCCACATCAACAGGTCGTTGATACGACGGGGAATCATATGGGGCTTGTCCGGGAAAGTTCCATTCTGAAGGTAGCCCTCATAGAGATCATCCTGGTGATGAGAGATGAGGGAGTGTCAGTCATAGGAGCTTTGTCTAGGAGTGAGATAGTCTAGGAGCACAACTGAACGAGAAGGAGAGAGACTGAAGGTGAGAGATGATAAGCACTGCATTTCGAGACCCCTTTTCAATATGAATTGTTTCCACTGAATCTCCTTTTCTTTTCTGTTTCTAAGCCTTAGGCAAGCTTGATGGTTCCAAAAGGCATAGGCTGAAACAATATCTAGTCCAGTAATTCAAACCGAGAAATGTAAAAGTTATTGAGAGCGCTTCTAGGTCAATTACGAGAAAGGACGCGCCTTTTTTTCTATGTTTACCCGCTCGTTGCCTTAATTTTTTTGTGATCCTTTTGAGGAAAATTGTTCGTTTACCGCCGTCATGAAAGCTGGTCCATCAGGGTTAGGCACCTAAATCGTATATCTATGCAGTGTTAGAGCTGTTGAAATGATTGACAATGATGAAGACTTGCCATCAGTGTTGTCTGAAAGCAGTAGCAGTTATGAGGACTTTGATCAAGGCTCATCACGTTCTTTTTAGTAGTTTTAGTTCTGATGATAGTAGCTATAGACCTCAATCTTCAGTGGCCCCTAGCAACCCTTGTAGTGCCCATACTGGTAAAGAACAAGGGATTATTGTTGGTTAGTTATAGAACCAAACTTGGAACTCAAAAATGGGTGTGTCTCATCGGGGAAATTGGTCAAGTAGTAAATGGGTTAATGAAAACAAAGAAAACTTGTGACAATTGGTTAAATGAAAACTCATGGAAATAATGTCAATGCAACCTACTTTTGATCTGAACAACTGCCGCAACCATGCAGCACATGCTTCATCTGTCTCCACAGGAACGCTGTCTATTTGAATCCGCCTATGGGTGAGAGGAAAAATGATAAGTCACCAAACTGTCAATGAAAGGCATGTTTGAATAAGAAAAACAATAATAAGCAGGGACACTGTCATTGGAATAAGTTAATTGATAAGAAGAACAATAAAAGTCACCATACTATCATTGGAATACGTTAATGGATAAGAAGAACAATGAAAAGTCACCGCACTGTTACTGGAATAAGTTAATGGATAAGAAGAACAATGAAAAGTCATCCCACTGTTACTGGAATAAGTTAATGGATAAGAAGAACAATGAAAAGTCACCACACTGTTACTGGAATAAGTTTATGGATAAGAAGAACAATGAAAAGTCACCGCACTGTTACTGGAATAAGTTTATGCATAAGAAGAACAATAATTAGCGGACACACTACTCAAGGCGTGTATGAAAAGTTAGGACAGGAACAGAACAGTTTGAACCAATGATGTGCTCATGCAGGAAGTGTCATTGAATAGTTTTTATTTGATTTCTATTTTATCTTATTCTCCTATGTACATATAACTTACCTTGTCAAGATGTTGATTTGAAATGGTAAAACAAAGAATGATTGCACCTTAGTGACAATGGATTTGATCTGTAGGCAACTTTAATTTAGATCCATTTTGATCTCACACTCTAGCATCCTCAAGATAAAAATTTATTTGAATTAAAAGTTCCTTGAAAATGCAAAATCACTTCTTAATTTTTCCATGACTTCTCCTAGGTACACAAGATCAACTATCCATGATTATTTCATGCTGAGGCATTAGGTTTTGTTATCCACTGAATGTTTTATTGTCAGACATTAACAAAACATGTATTTTCCACCTGAAACAAAGAAATCTAATCTTCACTGAAGGAAGTAGGAAATGTCAGGATAGGGTGGCCTGGAAAGGGATCATTAAAACAAACCCATATACCGAAAGGTAGAATTGGGGACAGATAAAGTAAGTAAGTAAGTATTTTCCACCTCATTTATTGTTATTTTGGATTCATCACCAGCCACAATCCTCCAAAGTATCTCGCCCTTAAAACACTACAGTCACTAACACAGGCACTTACTGCATATGGAAATGGGCCAACAGTGGCTTCCCGCTGACAATGGTCATCAAGGTCGGAGGAGGGCCATCTTTGGGAAACCCCACGGTGCAGTTGAGAATTGTGGGAACTGTAACGCAAATAAGCAGGTGCATGTTTATGTTTGGACAATGAACACAAATCAGTGCACACAGACTAAGGCTGGTGGCATCTCCATTCAACAAGAAATCTCAGTGAGAAAAAGAAATAGGAGACAGACAGCAAGACAGGGCCAGAGTCACAGCATGCAATTACCAGCAGACATTAATTGTGAAATGACGTAAATTATCACTGTCTTATCTGACTTAATGTCATGGCACTGTCAATCAATTACCAGCAGACATTAATCGTGAAATGACGTAAATTATCACTGTCCTGTCTGACTTTATGTCATGGCACTACCAATCACTTATAACATTACAGTTTAACATCAGTCCTATTGGTCCAGTAACAAGCAGTACCAATGTCTAACTTAGCTCTGTATTAACATTATCATCATGATAAACAAAGGTAGTTATTATACAGGTTCATGGGCTGCTATGGCAATGGTATGAAGAAGTCAGTTTAAGATGAAGTTTTCAGAACATCTCTGATATAGTTGAAGTGCTAAACTGACTGTTACTCTGGCTAAGTACGGATTGGAAGTTGAAACAAGACAAAACAACATAGAATAAGAAGACAAAGAAGAAGAAGGAGACGAAGAAGAAGAAGAAGAAGAAGAAGAAGAAGAAGAAGATCAGAAGAAGAAGAAGAAGAAAAAGAAGAGGAGGGGGAGGGGGAGGAGGAAGAAGAGGAGGAGAAGGAGGAGGGGAGGAGAAGAAGAAGAAGAAGAAAATGAAGAAGAAAAAGGAGGAGTAGGATGATGATAACATTGACGGTTAAGAAAGAGGAAAAAGCAGGAGGAGGAAGGAAGAGAAATGAGAAGGAATGAGGAGGAGGAGCAGGAAGGAGGAGGGACCAGGAAGGACGAGCGAGGATGAGCAAAGAGGACAAGGACGAGAAGGATGAGGAAGAAGATGTCAAGATGAAGCCAAAGTTTCCCAGCTAGCTATCTAGGCCTATGACTCACAGTGTCCCCTGAGTCCGTGCATGGAGACAATGAAGCCTTTGGGTCGAGGCAGCAACACGTGTTTGAGCAGTGGGTAGCCCTTGGCACGACACACCTCCAGGCTGGCCTTGTGCTTCTCCTCAGTGAACCTCGTCCCCTCAGGAAACAACAGCAACTGCAACACAGGCAGCACAGATATGGGGTGAAGAGAAGTTGTAAGGGGATAAGGTGTGAGCAATGTACACTATAGTAAAGTAAGTAAACTAAAGTTCCTTCAAGGCCATGAGTCCCATACAGCTAGAATTTATCCCTGTTTCTGTAGCATGAAGCGGAACAGATGATTTTTACTTCATCTTCTAGACAGGCCGCTAGTCTGTTGTAGGTTTACTTCCCCAGCAGAACATGCCAGTACCCAATTCGCACCCGGGTGGGGAGAGGAAAAATGGTGTAAAGTGACTTTCTCAATGACACAACACGATCACCTCTCGGATTCGGACACATAAAAGATTTCTGGGTTGTCTATAGACCAACTGATACATAAAAGGTTTCTGGCTAGTCTATAGACCAACTGATACATAAAAGGTTTCTGGCTAGTCTATAGACCAACTGATACATAAAAGGTTTCTGGGTAGTGTAGGGACTTACTGTAACGTAATAGCCTTCTGGGTAATCTGTAGACTGCTGCAAGTCTCGCTCGATGACCTTTTTGTCATGCTCCCACTGACGCTTGAGAAAGATGCTCTCCGTGAAGTACCAGGCCCAGCCAATCAGAGGGACGTATTTCAAGAACTGCTTGCCGTATATTTTCGTGTTCTGGGAATGCGGTGGAAAAAAATCGGAAATCAAAAACAAAACATCTGCATTTTATGTTCAGGTGGGAAATCGTGTAATTTCTAAATAAACTTTCAGTTTTCTTGTGTGTGCCCCCCACTCCCCCTGAATTTCATTTTCTTTCTTCATTTTTTTCTTTATCTTTCAATCTCATCATCCAATTCCTTGCAGCAACATCGTACAATAGAAGTCATTACATTTGTGTCTGTATTGAACAGACCCTGAAATACATCAGTGGTCACAAACTAAAGTGGAAAACTTATAATTCAAAGTGCTTGGGAATGGACAAAGACTTCGAATGAAGAAGGTTCAAATTACACAAAAGGACAACTGAATTCCCAGAATGTAAAAAAAAAAAAATTCTCGTTACTTCCCTTAAAGACTGAGCACGTCAGATTTGTTCGGTTATCGGAGTATTGCTTGACAGATGGTGAGAGGAATTTTTTTTTTCTATTGTCATTGCCGGTGATGTCAGCTTTGAATTAAGAGAATGGAGTCCTTGTAGCTTAAAATTATGAGTTCAAATTTAACAATGCCAAAGAGAAGAAAAAATCTTCAAGTCTTGAGAACTTTGATTAATCAGAACTCTTTATTTATCAAACTTTGGCTTTTGAGGTTTCCACTTTATTATTCTAATGTAAAACCCTGCTGCAGAACAGTTTATCATACAGATACAGGGCACTGTTTTATATTTCTTATCGAAACTCTTTAAGGATTTTAAAAATTGAAATATACACAGTTTGCAGACAGAAATAAATAAGAGCTAAAACGCTTTCTGTTCTTAAATAAAATTTAAAATGCGTTATAAGAATACAAACATCTTTTTGGTCTCATTATTGACCAAGAGAATTCCATTCCTAAAATAAAGAAGCAAAGTCCTATAATGTGGAGACGCACATGTAGATAATAATTCATATTATTTTGCCTGAGATGATAGCACCCCCCCCACCCCCCAAAAAAAACAAAGCAACAACAACAACAACAACAAAAAACAAAAAAACAATATAGAAGGAACAAATGCAAAAGAATTTCTTTGTAAGGGAATTTCTCTGTTTCACAACTTTAGAACTCAGCACATAGCAGACCTTAAACAGTCCTGATGATAAAACTCCCCCCCAACACATAGCAGACCTTAAACAGTCCTGATGATAAAACTCACCCCCAACACATAGCAGACCTTAAACAGTCCTGGTGATAAAACTCACCCCCAACACATAGCAGACTTTAAACAGTCCTGATGATAAAACTCACCCCCAACACATAGCAGACCTTAAACAGTCCTGATGATAAAACTCACCCCCAACACATAGCAGACTTTAAACAGTCCTGATGATAAAACTCACCCCCAACATCTGAAACCTCTCCGCTAGGATCCAGGCCATGAGCCAGTCAATGTCGTACTTGTGGTTCATGATGGTCAGTACATGTTCCTTGCCCACCATCTTCAGGTCTTCCTCCTTGGTGTAGAGAATAACCTCAGTGCCTGACCACCACTGCGCCAGGAAGGTGAATTCTAGAAATGCAGAGAAGACATTCATCAACAACACCATGTGATCATTCTGCTCTAAAGCTTCCTCCTCTTTTATTCATCATTATCTTCTTTCTTTACACGTTCATCCAAAAAAATGAGTGATGTTTACTTTTGAGATTAGTTTTTCATCTTCTCATTCTTCTGAACGTCTCACTCTCTACCTGCAGGTCAGACTAGTTCCAAACGTATTGACCATTGTCTTTCCTTTGGAATAAAACTAGTATGACTGAGAGAAGAACAGCGCCTCTGGGCAAAGCGTTGTTTAACTAATAAGAGGCTGCCCAGGCAAAGCAGCGACGTTGCTACTTCGACGGTCTGTGAAAAATGAAAAGAGCCATACAAAATTTAACTGAATTTACGTTTCTCTCTTGTTTTTGATTGTTTCTATTAACTTAAGAGTTCTCTTGATGTACGAGCTATAATGTTAATTCTCTTTTGTCTCCTTCAGGACCATGATTTATTTCAAATTCAACTGTAAACATTCTATTGGCGTCAGAGTGTCTACATTCATTTAAGAATGATTTTGAAATTGCCATCATCCATCATTATTTATTAGCGCTAACAAAAGCTATTTCAATATTCCTATTGAAATTTGACCTATTACTGTTGTTGCTGCCATGATTGTCTGTTGTTTCTTTTTTTCTTTTTTTTTTTCCGAAGTATTCCATCGTTATCATTGCTATCTTCAATATCTTCATATTCACCTTCACAGCTTCTGGATAGAACAGTGCAGCGACATATTCGGCGATCAGTTCACAGAAACTATGATTGCAGCAGCTGTCGCTCGAAGCAATATTGATTATGGGGCTCTCAGCATCCAAGTGTCTCGCATTCTCTTCCCAAACGGTTCCATTGATCCCTGGCATGCTCTAGGAGTTCTTCGAGACATTGGTCCTGATGCCCGTGCTATTTTCATCAATGGTGAGTGACTTGAGGGCCTTATTCAGTTCTTGTTTCCGTAAAGAGCTAACAAGTCATGTATTGTTACAGTTTGCTTTGGAATGAGCCTTCAGTTTCTGTAGCTTGTAGGGTATCCTTTCGTGACCAATACTAAGATTAATGAGCGAGCAGGCGATGGGGATTTCCTTTGAGTCCATTTTCTCATTAGTTAACCGCAACAGCAGCTGTGATGTAGGTTATTGTGTAAGCTGTGGACTATGTAAGAAGTGAAAATTCACCTTATGTGTAATATTATCCATCATGATATTCACGGCAGAGAAATGAAGGACGAATAAAGCATGTTTTCTTTCTCCGTGGAATCTATGTTTTCCCAGAATTGATTTTGGATTTCTTGATTGAACAACATAGTTTTTACATTTCATTGTGCTGTGTGTTTAAAATAATGTCTAAAACATTGAATACGTGGCATGTAACGGTGGGATTGTTTTGCTCTTGATACTTGGTACCAACTGGATTGTAAAAACTTTCAACTTTTGATACTTAAATAGATACACAATGTATTTTATATTAATGTCCTGACATGCAACATTGATTTTTTTTCATATGTATTAATTTGTTTTTTTAACTATATTTAAACCCAGAAATACTAATAGTTGTGTGACACAGGTTGTCTCTCTGTAACTTCTTTTAGGATAGTACTAGAAGCATGGTCCAGTTCAATGCTCACAATGAAATTTCAAACTGAATACTCTCAGAGCTCAGAATATCGATGTGCATCTGTTATTACGCAAACCGATATATGTATGATGCTTTCTTCCTGCGTGCATGCTAACTGTCCATCACATTTCAGGGACCGCCCACTGTGCCAATATGTACCCGCCTTCTCCTGATGACTTGCCAGGATTGGTCAAAGCCAGAGCTGAGATCGACCAAACTATCGGCATGTGGTTGAGTTCTCACTCCTCAGAAATGAAATTGTAATCAAATGTATTTTTTTTTATTATTTATAAGCTTTTTTTAAGCTGCTGGTAAGTTAGTAATACTCCAAACATAGACAGACGCTTAGAGCCCAGATTTAATATATTTAACTGTTTCTCAATTGTCTGTTCCTTTAATGTGCAAAAATGAATGGTTTCTTTCTTTGTTATTGATCCAATTTTATTTTCAAACTTCTCTTATGACAATATTCAGTTCATTGTTGTGCTTCTCTAGTTCTACCAAATAATTACTTTTTCGTGAGAACGTATTCAAGCATGTCATTGTAATACATAAAATTAAATCTTTTTTTTTTATTTTTCCTCTTTCGCTGTTTGTACTTTTGGATATAGAGTTGAGCGTTGGTTCATTTTTATGTTTATCACTTTGGGATAGCTTCAATAAATTGTATCATTTACTTTGAATTACTGCTCAATTGTAATGCCACATGTCACCCATTGTATGAATCAAAACATGTATGAAGGATGCGAACTGTCTTTGAGAATGTTTGTTACAGTGTAACATGTCAGAGTACTGATATAACTCCATCTTCAACAGCTGTTTGACTTCTGTGCTTTTTCACAAGAAGTACAAGGCCTATTGTATCTCTAGTTATTTGACAGTGAGCAAGAATTACAATAAACATCTATTCAAACATTCTGTACAAAGAACTGGCTTCACCTCTCACTGTGTATGTTTTTTCATGTAATATAAAAATATAAAGTTCCAAAATTCACCCACCTTATGTAAAATTAATAACATTAGGAAGACTTTATAATTCCTGTAAAGGAGTTTGGTTTACCGTATTCTGCGTCATTATTAAGCAGTAAACAATGATTACATTTACACTATGTGCACTCAATACATACATATAACATGCACAACTTTAAGACACTATTCACCTGACTGGCAATTACACTGCTGAGGAAGGAAAAATTGATTTTTTTCTTACCAATCTTGATTTGTTTGGAAAAAGCAAGGGCTGGCCATTTCAATAATTGATAGTTCATGACCTTTAGCATTTCACACATTTTGTTTGTTCCTTGTCCCTTTCAAAATGGTGGAAATAGTCATTCTTAGTCATGTAACAGATTATATTAATGGCTGTATGACTTTCTTTTGTCTTTAACTTTAACTTGAACTTACACTTTTCCATTCTATGCTGCTAAACAGAATGTAATCAGTTCATCAGTACTTTCTGGGGTTGCCTTGTGAAATGGCAAAGCTTAATGGTTACTGTAATCTGTGAATTAACATATATAGTTATCAACTCCAGGAAATATATTCTACTAGTAGCAAGGTTCACAAAAATTGTGTTTATGCCACATTTTGCCCAATTGGCAAGATCATCCAGTCCATTTTTATTCTGGTCTGATATCGCCAAAAGGTATCAGGTACGTGTGTTTTTGTGTGTTCAGTGTGTGTGTGTTGAGTGTAGTTTACAGTCTTAAAATGAGTAGCTATTAAAAAAGAAAGCTAACGATAAATGTCCATACCACATTCTCATAACTAAACTCCAAATGCAAACTCAATACCTTCTTTTCTGAGTATTTTTTATGCTTAAAGAAAAATACTAACCTGCAAGCAAGACGTAAACATTTGATCCCAGTTTTCTCAAAACTACCATTTTTAGAGATACATGTACAACAATTTTGCTCTATACTCTGGACCTGGACTGGAATCTTATAGATCTAGATTGAGAATAAAATTGATAGCAGCAAAGGCTTTATTGCATGTTTTGACTGTAATGAATGATGCTATATTATAAAGCCTATGATCGTCTTTCTAATGTCATGTAACCATATTGTGGATAGTTTGCAGAGTGTGCTCATGTGAAAATGTACATATTCATCTGAAGATAATTTTTATTTACTTTAAATGTATTATTTTTGAACTTTTTTCAAGTTTAAGATTGTTCTCTTTATTCATATGATATGCTTAAATATATTTTAAAAAATTATATTTTCCAAGGGTGTTGGTATTTCCATGTATTGGTCTGTCGACTGTGTTTACCTCTCTTGTTTATTGTTTCCTGGTCTCTCTCTTCCTTTCTCCCCATATCTACTGTCTCTTCCATTTACTTGTAAGTGATAAATATGGTAAAATGCACAACATGTGGTCGGCGATATAAGAATAAGACCTGCAAACATTCCAGGACCGGAAAATCGATGCTAAATAAGCCAACAACAAACAAATACACAGTATTTTTAAACATCACTCAATACATTTTAAACTTGATACACTTATATACACACTCTTGCATGGACAGCTATATAAGAACTTGGCATTTCTTTGCTTTGATTTGCATATTTTCAATGTTTTCCTCATTTTGCTTGGAGTCAAAAAAAAAGAAAGAAACTAATGACAAAAGGCAAATGTCATATTTTGGCCATATAGTGAGGCATGCATGTCTTCCAAGAAAAGTGCTCAGGGAGAGTGAAAGGAAAGAGAAGTAGAGGACGACCAAGATATCGGTGGACAGATCATATTAATTATAAAAGATGCACCATGCAGTAGTCTGGCTCTGACTAATCTCCCACCCAAAAAAGTGTGAGGTGCGCACCAGTCGATGACAATACATGAGTGGCTGAGTACATGCTCGGCCTGTGACAGATTAGCTTGGAGTTCCATGGCACATCGCCCCCATCTTGGGACAGCACTTTACTGAGCTGAACTCAGTGACCTATAGTTTTTCTGAAGCCACACTAAACACAATGAATGCAAAAAAAAGTGAATTTGGTTGTGTTTCCTACTTTACACATTAAACACGGAGCATTAATTCACCGGTGATAATTCTGATGACGTTAAATCTAGCTTTCCGTTGATCAGAAAACAATTTCGTATTAATTTGGAAAAGCACCTGATCAATTGAAGTCATCGCTGTAAAGACATGAAAGTACATTATAGTCAAACACGCATTCGTCGAACTCACCGATTCCCCGAACAAAAGTTGTGGTGCGAACCTTTTCCCTTTATCTATAGTTTCTTTGTACTTCACAAACTCGTCGGACCTTTTCACAGAATCCACGAACACAATAATGGCAAATAACCATTACACCAGGAGGTTTCCTCTTTCAATTCGTCTGCTCGAAGCCAGCAGAACAAAATCGGTGAACCAATGCAATCTGCCAGATGTTTTGAAAGACATAAAACCGGACGCATAGCCTATATCTCGTACAGCAGATCTAGTAATGTTTTCGAACGTAACGTCCTTCTGTACGTTGAAGCTTGGGTCAATTCATGAGCCTACGTTAAGTAATTCACCAATTCCAGCCTCTCGCCCGTCGACGAGCAGTGAGGCCTGCGATTGTGAGTGTAGTAAAGTTCTTTCAAGGCCAATGAGGTCCATAGAGCCGGAGCTTATCCCGGTTTATGTAGCGTGAAGCGGAACAGATGACTTTTATTTAATCTCCTGGACAGGACGCTAGTCTGCCGTAGGTTTACTTCCCCAGCAGAATATGCCGGTACCCAGTTCACACTTGGGCGGGGAGAGGAAAATGGTGTTAAGTGTCTTTCCCAAGGACACAACACTGTCACCTCCCAGATTCGAACCCTGGATCCTTGGATTAGGAGTCCAACGCTCTACCCATTCGGCCACTGCGCCACCTGATTGCTTACTTACTTACTTTATCTGTCCCCAACTCTACCTTTCGGTGTATGGGTTTGTTTTAATGATCCCTTTCCAGGCC
>JBDFRD010230510.1:0-11336 GCA_039654405.1 Bullina lineata
TCTCTCTCTCTCTCTCTCTCTCTCTCTCTCTCTCTCTCTCTCTCTCTCTCTCTCTCTCTCTCTGTGTCTCTCTCTCTTCCTCTCCCTCTGTACTTCTGTATCTCTCTTTCCCTGTCTTGAAATTGGAGGAAGAGGAAAAACAAATGTAAAAAAAAAGAAAAAAGGCCATGACATTACAGGTCTTCAAATCTTACTTGTTCGCTGTGTAAGCCCTGCGACAAGAAGCTGTGTAATATAATGAAGAAGCCGAAATTTTGGATACTTTTTCTGTTACATCTTACACTAGTTTTATTTCTTTTTTTTCTTCTTTCTTCTATCATTGTGCCCTGTCAAAGAAATTCATCATCCATTTTTTATTAACTATTTTTAGATCTGGAACTGTGTGTTTGGATGTCATCAATCAAGCTTGGACAGCTCTCTATGGTCAGTTTGTGTTTTATACAGATCTTGGTTTTTTTTCAGTTCTTCTTTGTTTGATGAACCAGCATGAAGGTCATTAACAAAGAATATTCAATTGCTCTTAACATCTTTTGGTCAAAAATGTGTTTAAGATTTAATTGTGGACATTAAGTAACCTGTAGTTGAAGCTTTGGACTTCCTGTAGGAGGGTCCTGGATTTAAATTTGGTGGTGAAAGTGTTTTGTCCTTGGGAAAAGACAACTTGACACCATTTTCCCTCGTACCACCAAGGTGCAAATTGGGTACTGATATGTTCTGTTAATCTACAACAGACTAGAATCTGATCTAGGAGATGATTTGCAACTATCTGTACCAGGCTAAGTTCAGGTTCTTTGGGTCTTTTAACCACGCAGGGACTTTTTTTGGGACAAGGTTCAGAAAGTTATCCTTTTTATTCCATAATTCTGTTTAATTAAACTATATTTTGTAGAGTAAATATACAAATGGAAGTATTATTTCATGCGACTTTTTTTTCTTTTTAATTTACAGACTAATTTTGACTGACCATTGGCTGTTTTGTTGTTGTGAGTTATCCTAAACTGTATTATCATCATGAAACAAGTGAATTTTTTTTTTCACAAAATAAAATGTATAAAACAATGTACTAACAAAATTATTGTTTTAAAACCTAAACCAGCTTACTGATTTTTATGCCTTTCAGATCTGTCCAACATCTTTGAGTCCTTCCTGCCTCAGCTGCTTACATACCCCAACCCAATAGACCCTTTGAATGGGGATGCAGCTGCTTTGTACCTCCACAAACCAGAAGAATATGAAAAGAGGGTTAGGGGTAAGTAGTTACTTTGATAAAAAAAATAGTCTTCAACTTAATGATTTATTATCAATGTCTCCTCATCCTTAGTTCTAAACCAATTCTGAGGTATTGAGAGTAAAGAAAAGCTTGACACATGACTTAGAAATGCAGAGGTTTGTTTCTTTAAATGCCGTTCAACACCAGCTGCCATGTGGCATGCTCATTTTGATGGAAAAACAAATTATTTTAGATTCACAAGCACTTCAGTTTTCATATTTTTGGCTGAAAAGAGGTAAAAAGCACGTAACGAAGGCGAGTAATGTGACTTCCATTTCTCGAAATTATTAAAACAAGATTATTTTTTTTGTCTTCAGAAATACAGTAGAGCACGGATATAACGAACAGGCCCAGGCAAAAAAATTAGTTTTTTATTTCAGTCAACCTTTCTTGCACACATTATCTCCCTCACAAACGCCATTCCTCTTTTTCCCCCTACAGTTATGCAATTCACAATCTATTTCTTTCTCAGAGGGGTGAAAAAGAACTAATAGAAGTTTGTTTCTTTTCCTTTTACTTTAACTCATTGGCGACGGATCACACAACCCTTGCGTGACGGCATTCTGAATTTTATTCTTTCCATACTAATCATGCAAAGCCCGCGTGAATCGTCCCAAACCATTGATAAGCCTATCTACGGTAATAATGCAAAGTTTTGTTCCGATCGGGCGGTAGTTTTTGGATGACTGACTCGGAAGTAAAGCCAGTTTGGTGAGGCGAAATTCTGGATTGTTGGAAAGAAACGTTGGGAGGAGCTAATTTGACGTACAGCACCTTGACCACTCCAAGCGCTATCTCTCCCCCTCCTTTTTTTTTTAAACCTGTACGTTTCCAATTTATCTAGATCTGTACAGCAGTTAGGGGTGGAGTTTTTGTCTGATTGATAGGCCTCTTTGATTTGAAGAAACATCGACCGTGCTCCTTTGTTCTCGGACGCACGGCAGATTATGACGAATTAGTGCAAAGAAAGTTTCCGTGGTAACTTGGACGGACAGAGGATTATGAGGAAATAGTGTGATAAAAGTTTCCCTGGTATCTTAGAAGCCGCCAGCGTCTGATACCAGGGAAAGACCGATTAGAGATTCCCTTGTGTCGACAATCGCCGGACCTGCCGATCAGCGAAGCAAAGTAGCGGAATAGTGTGAACTCGATAGCAGTTCGCGGCGCAAGGCCAACGGCTGTGAAAAATGCCGCGTAACAGTTGCGTGGCCAGCAAACGTTTGCTGACGGACTAGTTCGTTACCGGGGTATTTAAATCGCAAACAAGGAGGTAAAAAGGCTTGCCGGGCAAAAAATTTAGTTCGTTACAACCGTCAGTTGGTTATTTCATGTTCGCTAAATGCGTCTAAATATAATTGAAATAAAGAGGAGGAAAACTGGGGCAAAGAAATTGTTCTTTATTTCCGTCAATTCGTTACAAGCGTGTTTGTTATAAGTGTGCTCTACTGTAGATGTGATTTACATTTTAGACGAGTACAGAAAATTGTCCTATTTCAAGAGTAAATGACTTATAATTCTCCTAGGGAGTTGTTTTTTTTTTTTTTATTTTAATGTTCGACTTACAAGTTTGGTTAGCAGGATTCCTTTCATAGTCTGTTGAGGTTTATTAGTAATATTTGTATTCTTTTAAAAGAAATACTCTTATGCTTGAATGAATATCACAATTCAAAAAAGTATTTTTCATATGTCGTCCTTGTGCAATTGTAATTCTCTTTATAACCACTAAATGTAACAAGAACATCCCAGTACAGGTTGTTTTGTGTTGGTCTGTTTTTTTTTTGTTTTTTGTTTTTTTTTTCATTACTATTCTCATTGTTTGGATTATGAAGCTTGTTAGGAAAACATAGAAAAAGGGAAGAAAGCAATCAATTAAAAGAAAAAAAAATTGTATGCACGCACATTGATTTAAAACTTGTTAAAGAAAAGTTGTTCCCTTTTTAATTGTTGTAATGCATCCAGTAATTAGAACACAACTTCTGCATTCCCAGACTATGTGCAGCGCTATGCTACAGAAGAAGCATTGCGGGAGAGTGAACAGGATGCATCTTCTAGCGAGTCCTCGATGAGTGACTTTTCTGAGGATGAAGCCCAAGACATGGAGTTATAATACTGGATCACGGTTCCCCCCACCCCAATCACAAGGGGGGCACCCCAGCACTCGCCCACAGCCTAGCCTTTTTCCAATTGAACATTCAAACATAACAAAGAAAGTAAAAAAGAACTCAAGCCACCACCTCCTCATCATCGTGTACATACAGCAGCAGACTCCATTTTCAATGCCATTTCAAACTGGCCAACCACCTAGCATCCATTTCTGGCAAGTCATAACAATGGATTTGTTTATTTAAATATATCCTTTTTTTCTTTCTTATTTTTTTAAATTCCCGATTCTTTCTTTTATCAGCAGTGCAAAAGCATATGTTAGTGGTTAATCTGTACAACTCAGCTTTGAAATTAATTGCGAGTGATGAAAACAAAAAAGAAAAAAGTAACTGAATTACTTCTTTTTCTTTTTAAAGTTCTCATTTAAAATCTTTAAAGATGTCAAGCAGTTCAGTTAAAATGAGAATAAGCAAGAATAAAAACATTTTGTTTGTTTAACAAGATGACTATCATGGTTTCGCAACAATCTCTATGTTGGCTTTCAAAACCAAACTTGTAGATTCTCATAGAATAGAATGACGCTTCTCTACAGTTTTTAACTTACTTTGTAACCTTTCCAACATGAAAATGGAGAGAGAGGATTGTTTTAATTTTTTTGTTATTTTTTAAAAGACACATGCGTAGACTTTTTCAGAAGGTGTTATTTTAATGTTTAAGGCTAGTCTTTATGAAAAGCTTAGCGTTTTTGACAGAAGGTGGTTTGACATTATCTTAATTTATGTAAGCTTTTAAAAATATGCTTCAAAAAACTATTTTTTTCCCTTTCTCTTTCTTTTCATTCAGTTCATCAAATCTTGAATCATTGATTCTTTTTTCTTTTCTTTGATAATAATTTAAATCCATTGTTGTCAGATGGAAACAGTGTTGCCATAAAATGCATTGTAGATATAAACAATTCCTCCTGTACGCATGGGTTTGCGTGTAATGAAAGTGTGAGTGATAGAATATCAGGAAGTGAGAAAGTGATGGATAGTAAGATATGCATATTTTATGATAAAATCAATATCAGTGAAAATGTTAATTTACGAAGGTTGAGGCAAATGCAGCAAGAAGAGGTCTTTGTTCGAATCATGTTTTACTATTTTAATATTATGTGAACATTTTGATGGGAAAGAACGTATGCTCGCTTTCTTACTGTTAATTCCAGGATATTGAAAAATTATGAAAGTATGCAAGTGGTGATGAAAAGAGTACAAAACATTTATTGGCATTATTTAAAAGCATACTTGCAGTACAAAATTAATCGTCATATTATTGAAGTGTAATGTGCATTTGAATTATATACACCAAGAGTTTCTTGTTGCTACTCTCCTGTGACTTGCTTTGATACAGTTACTTGGTTTTAATTTGTTTTGTATATACTGTGATTATAAATGCTTTTGTTCGACCCAGTAGACTCAATCAAAGAATCAAAGAGAATATAATATATTATGTAGACTAAAGTGAGTAACGATTGAAATATAGTAACATTATGTGAAAATTAGACATATTATTTTACAGTTGAAATTAAAACTGCCCTAATGGATAATTTGAAAAATGTTAATGGTTCGCAAGGAATGTGTAAAAAAGAATCAAATGATAATTTCTAGTGACACATGGCTATACAAAGCTGCCTTTTATTAAGTCATAATAAGTTTTTCAGTTTGATACCTTCAGAACAAATTTTCATGTGGTACCATCAGTATGTATTTCTACTCGTCTTGTTCAAATATTTTAGTTACACAGAATAAGATGGAATTACATGTGCTTTGTAGCATTACAATACCTTACGTATTTATAGTTTGAGAGAAACTATTTACTGACAATGATTCTGTTTGATTCTTTGATGGATGTCTAAGTATGACTGCACTAGTAGTGGATGCCTGTTGTTTACAGTTGCTATTTTAGAAGTATGAATACAGGTTTTAAGTAAATGGCACCAGTATGAGTTTAAAAGTCTGAGAGGGATGTATTGATATTCAAGTATATAGAAGCAAATTCTATTCAAATCATATATATCGAAGTGATGAGTATTGTTCTATATGTTTGTCATCACACTGTTTTATACAATATTCTCACATACTTTATGATTAAATGTTGTTGGTAACTTCATTTTTTAAAAGGATAGATAAATGAGAGGTCCAAGTGACTGGTTGTGTTGATGCAGAAATTTTTATCAATTCAGTTAGACTAGGAAGTGTATGAGTGTCCACTGATATGTGTAGATGGGGTTGGGTTTTGTTTGGTTTTTTTTTTGAAGATGGGTGTACTTTCTCTATCAAATATGTATTCTGATTAGACTGTTTACTCAGGAACATTATTTTTTCAGTACAAGTGAGCAGTGGCTGGGTTAGATCATTTTCTATGGTATAATCATGAGCATTTTATGTTGTGGTTTTTAACATTTCGTAAGACATGCCTCAATTTATGACCATGAATGAATTATTACCGACAATTTTACTATGGATGTCATTTAACTCGCTTGCCCCCTTTCTTTTTGTTTTTTTCTCTTTGAGTGGTGCAAATAGTCTTTCATAGTTTGTTCTGTAGAGCTTTCAAAAACTTTCTTGTATTATCTTTTACTTAAGAGCAACTGAAAGCATTCATTTGTGATTTAAATGTTTCCTTTATGATTTTAGATTTTAAGGATTTTTAACATGCAGGAAGGTCATGATGAAGACTTTTGGCTAGTTTTGTTTACTTCTTTGTAAGTGAATGGTAATGGTATAAATATTCTTCTTTTTCTTGATGCTTTGTATAGTTGTTCATGAAAGTTGGTGAAAACAGGTAGAGGAACAGATCACAAAAACTAAATAAAATCATATTTGTTCAGGCAGAGGAGACCATTTCATCTCCAAACTAGAATATGGCATAGCATAATATATTGATTATAATATATTAATATTCCGTGCAATCTTTGAGCAACAAAAATCATGTCACAAAACTTTACGAATTTACACCACATCAAAACAAAAAGTTTTAGGAAAGTTACCATGACTGTATAGTGTGAAAATGACAGTATCATTCATTTGACCACTTTCCATCAGTGTTCTGATTAAGTAAAATTAAATAATTACAAAAACGTAATTACCTAGTCAGCGTTTTAGTATTTGAGTGGGTAAACATCAAAGGTTTTGCATGGATCAGAAAAGAAGCCTTGTATACAATTTCTAATATACCTTATAACAATTCTAACAATTCATATATTGTATGAATGTAGAAGTATTTTCAGTCTTTAATATAAAGGGTGTGTGAATTTGTGTGAATGACCAGCACAATTTATGATAGCTCTTCCAGAGTGCAAGTTATTTCAATTCTTGTGTCCCCACCTTAATTGCAATGCCTCTCACGCTTGGTCCCTATGCATTTCTGTCACGCATTATATTCCAATTGTGTGACGATGTTCTGTTATCGTTGTTGCCCTTGCACCAGTTGTGTGTAAAATGTATCTCTGAAAAGTCCATTCTTGAATCAGCTATCGCTGTGGTGTTTTTACTTTATTTCTATTAAATTAGCTTCAGAAGGTAGAACTTGCTTTGTAAGTTGGCATTAGAATGCAACTTTCAAATTGGATTTATTGCTGATCTGTTTCGTTTTATTTGACTGAACTTGTTACAGAATTGGATCAAAATTAATTTCTGCCATAAGTGGTAAAAAAAAAAAAATGAAGAAAACTCAATATAGTGAATGTCGAGATCTCTCTTTAAAACAAAAAAAAAATGTATTGAAAATTGCCAAAACTATTCGTCAAGTTTGAATCATGAGAATATAATTAATTTCATTTTTCTGTGAATGCTTTCATCATTAAGAGTATCTGATTGTCTGTAATTATAAATCATAAGTACTCCAAAAGTTACCAAAGTCAGAATCAAGGGGTATTTCTCAAGTTAGATAAAGGAAAAAAAAGAATTGAAAAACATGGGCTTTTCTGTAAAACGTTTATTACAATACTGACTTAGAAAGCAATACTTGACAAATAGCACGTTGGCTCATGCACACAAACACACAAACCCAGTGTGTTCTAAATTTGTGTGTCATTTTTCATTTTCATTCTCATTCATCACTGTTCAAGCTGAGAGAGGGATAATTCACCTAGTGCTGGTCCAGTCAACTAATGAGTAAGGTATTGAAAAATTATTTCAGCTGATCAAGATCATGGTACATGAGGAAATTAAATGCTGCCATTTGATTTTCTAGAATTGTAAAGTCTGATAATGGTTTCACTTTCTATTTTGTTTTTGGAGAAAAAAAAGAGGGGGAGGGGAAGGGGGGATGTTATGAAAAAAAAATTGTACTTAAAAGTGGTGCAGCAAAACATTTGCAATTTATTGTTGGACATTGTCTTTTCTCAGTAAGCTTTCTAAAAGAAATCTAGGAAGTTTCAAAATGAGTGTTTACATATTTTCTTCACTGTTTTTAGGCATATATGCAGTAGGGCATTGCACAGTATGCTTTGTAGCATATGAGATAGAACGACATCACATTAAGCTGAAAAATATAAGTTTTTAACATGTATTGAAATGTTCAGTCACAAATTGTGTGACTACAATATCTGTTATCTGTTAATGACCTACAATGTATATTGATGTAAGAAGAATGTTGACATGGTAGACTAAGATCATTGAACTGAATTCTGTATGCCTTCTTTTGCTCTTAACAAGAGGAGTTTTGTTACTACTGTGAGCATGTGCACTTTTCTAAGAACAAATCATGCCCATGAAATCAGTTTGGGGACTGCATTTGGTCATCTTTCTCAAAATGAAAGAAAAAGAAGAAAAAACATGGCAATGTTGTAGGTATTGAAGGAAAAGTAGTTCTCAAGAAACAAGTATTCCTGTATGGCTTCTGCGCGAGTGAAATGATCATTTATAGTCTGTACCTTTTGTTTTTTTGTTTTGGTACACCTCATAACGAAAACATGCCTCCCAAGTCTTTGTTTGAAAGAATGATACAAAAAGTTATAAATAATCCATTTTTTGGTGTCGTGTCTGTCTCCTTCAGATTGTGATGTCTCCTTTTGCCCATTCCAAAAAAAAAAATGGAGTTTGGATGCAAAGGAACACAAGAGACCAGGGAATATCTTTCTGCCTTTTAATCTTAGCTCCAGCCATGTCTTCACGTAATGAATTCCTCTGTGTTTGAGATTACAGTATTTTGTCCTGCTTCATGAGTGTGTGGGTGTACGTATAATATATATTTGCTTCAGCACTGTAGGTCACTTTGCAACCAACTAACCTCATTCATGTTTCTTCCGTATTGTGCCCTGAGAATGTGTGCGTACTCGGATCCAATCAAAGGAATAGACTGATGAGGAAAAAGGCGTTTATTCCCAATTATGTTCATGCCAGCTCCTGCATGCTCTTTTCAAAGAACTCTTTTTAGGCTCACCTCTCAGAGTTCATAAGTCATGCCTTTAGCATGTAAAAAGGAAAATGCAGCAGTTTTCTTATTTGGTTTCATGTGCGATGCCCAAGGTGCTTGTTCATTTTTTTCAAAAAATATGTATTGAGAAATAGCCACTGAGGACAGCGCAGATAAAGAACAGCTAGACAGTCTAGAAAGTAAAACTGCAGTAGAAGGAATCATGATGGTTTCTATAGATAAACATGTAAAACACAAGAGGATAAGGAAAGGACGAGGGTAAATAATACAGGTTATCAAACAACAAAGAGGACAGAAGAGAAAAAAAATCACCAAGAACTACAGTTCCTTCATACCGAAAGTGCATTTCCCCAGGAACAAAAATCTTTAAAAGTGGCAACTTAATGCGAAATTAAAAGCGTGGAGTGAAATCTTTTGTGAACAGGCATTAAGGGCAAGACATGAGATGTTAACTATGTGAGGCGGGCCTTAAAGACTTTGATTTCATTACGATTTATTTCCTTCATCAAAACTAATGATGTAGCATTTCTAACACCAGTATTGGTTCTTAACATTGAAGCTGCTGGATACAGGGGGCTCCAAAAAATTTGGCATTATATTTGTAGTGGGCAGATCGACCATTGTGAAGCTTTGTGAAATCGGTTATTGACCTTTAAATTTCATGTTTGAATTTTGAAAAATAAATTAATAAATTCAACATGAAGCTTACTGAATTTTGGTTGCCTCAGATATTCGCATTTCAAATGATGTCAAATTTTTGGGACACCCTATATATTTGATAATTCTATGGAAGAGTATCCCGAGCACAAGCAAAAGAAAGAAAGATAAATTCTTGAGCTAAATGGCACGCACTAAGGAATATGTAGCGTGGAAAACTGAGGTTTGTAAATTTTGGGGAAAAGTATACATTGTTAATGTGTCCATGTTCAGTTGGTTTCTTTTGGTCCATGCCCTCTCCCCAGACATTTGTCACCATGATCATTGCATTACATTTTAATACAAGTATCTCATGTGTAGCTGGTTATGTACAGTAATAGTGTTTTTTTTTTCCTCATTATCTTATGTAAAAAAAAAAATATGCACCTGAAAACCTAATAAAAATTTTCAGGATTTATGTTGCGTTTCTTCTTTTTTCTTCTTCTTCCAAAGTGATGTATGTGATGAACGCATTGAAAACTGTTTTGCTAGTGTATCAGAGCCTGTCCTTTGCAAATACCGGAGAAAAAAAAGAAACATAATAATAAGCATTTAAAATGGCTGAGTTGACAGTTTCACTTCCTCCTTACAGAAAGGTCTGGGATTCAACGAACAACAGGTGAAAAACATGAAAATCAAGCAAGATTGTATGTTACAGATTTTGAGCAATGGACCTTTGAAAGTGAAAGGGACCATTGTCTGATTTTTGGATTTTGATAATAACTTAAAGATGTTATCTTTTAAATGATTTATAAATGCAAAAAGTGAATGCAAGCTGTAGGGAAGCTGAAAAAGGTAAAGTAGCAAACACGTAGAAATGCACAAAAACAAACCGAAGTTTCTACAATTTCTGTCTTCAAAGGGAACAAAAAGGTCACATAAAAGGAGAAGAGAAGAACGAAAAGAATAAGAAAAAAATACTTAGCTTAATGCCTAGACTTGGAAGGCGAGAGGAGGAAGAGGAAGTAATAGGTACCGAGAGTGTCACTAAACAACACAAAGAAAGGAGCAGAGAGTATAGCCCATTAAAGGGACGTAAAAAAGGCTGGTGTGAAAAATAACTATAGAAAGAGAACAAGAGTAAATAAAAATAGGAACTTGGAAAC
The DNA here is from genome assembly GCA_039654405.1 of Bullina lineata. NCBI lineage: Eukaryota > Metazoa > Mollusca > Gastropoda > Bullinidae > Bullina > Bullina lineata. The sequence continues at coordinate 10,597 of JBDFRD010230510.1, forward strand.
CGCATGCACAGGTGATAAGAATCATACGGGAAATAATAATAATACAAATGTAATAATGAAGGGAGCAAGAGCCTCTTTTGTATTGGCCTATAGAGCCTAAAAGTGAGCCTGAATGGGAAGACGTGAATAACTGGCTTGCCTTCACACTTCACGAGTTCCCTCATAAAGTTTGGCTGATGCGTAAAAATAGGGGAGGCGAGTTAATAAATAAATAAATGAATAAAGGGGGTAGGGGCAGGAAATGATATTTAAAAAAAAAAAAAAGGGTGGGTTGTCTGAAGGTGCTCAGGGCATGGAATAGAGACAGGGAGGATGGAACCAAATCCCTAGAACAAGATGGAGCAAACAAAAGAGACCATTTCGAAGGAGAAAGAAAGAGCAAGCAGTGCGCTGATCAAATGTAGCTGTGCTCAGAGTTAATGTCCTCAGGGGACAAAGTGCGGTATGAACTGATCTGACATTGTTCATACTGGTATCTCGCTGATGAGCGACCATGCCATTTAGTCATCCCACAGACACGCATGTCCTTTGTCCCTTCACGACCGGGCTGATTAAAATGTCTGTCTACAGCTCTTCCGGAGTCGTTAATGACATCTTGCCTGTGTTGAGAGAAGCAGACGCCGAGTTTTTGCCCGGTCTCTCCAATGTATTTCTTGGGACAGCGAGTGCATGAGATGGCATAAACAAGGTTTCTGTCAGCATAGGTGAAATTAGCCTTAATCTGAAACGTAGACCGTGGA
>JBDFRD010230621.1:0-11336 GCA_039654405.1 Bullina lineata
CTTTTCCATATTTCCTCATTCCTGATCTTATCTTCCCACTTGATCTTGAAAATCTTCCTTAGGCAACTGTTCACAAAAGTCTGAATCTTCTTAAGGATGCTTTTTGTGGTTGTCCATGTTTCGCCTCCATACGATTTCAAATTAGACTTGAAGTCTGATCTTTGTCTCGATTGACACTTTACTCGTCCTCCACACCTTCAGTAATTGAATAAATGCCGTTCTTGCTTTGCCAATTCTCGCTTTGATGTCTGTCTCAGTCTACCTCAGTTCCCCACTTTTCGTCTAAGACACTTCCTAGGTATGTGAATTCCTCAACTTTCTCCTCTGATGTATTGTCTAAGTTGATCTCCAAATCAGATACCTTTCCAATCTCCATTACTTTGTTTTTTTTCCAGGATGAATCCTCAAACCTACTTCTTTTGCAAGCTCGTTAAGTTGGTTTGTCTTTGCTCTCATCTGTGCTTGGCAATGCAATATCAGTGCTATGTCGTCTGCAAAGTCGAGGTGATCTACTGTTGCCATAGTGTCCACTGTATTCTATGTCTTCTTCCTTTGGTGGTTTCCTTCATGATCAAGTGAATGGCCAGGATGAAAAGGAAAGGTGAAAGAAGGCATCCCTGTCTCACTCCAGTGAAGATATCAAGAGGTCTGATATTTGGCCTTTGTGAAAGACTGCAGTTTGTTCCTTCGTATGAAAATTTCACTAAGTTGACTATTTTCTATGGGATTCCGTAAGGGCCCATCAGTTTCAACAGTATAAGTACACTTCGATCCAAACTGTCAAACACTTTTTCAAAGACGATGAAGCTGATGATTAATGAAGAATTCCATTCCTTTGATTGTTCAACAATAATCCTCAAGGTGACTATTTGGTCCGCACAGGATCTGTTCTTCCTGAATCTGGCTTGCTGGTCCCTCAGCTTATCCGTTATATCTTTTATTCTGTTTAGAATATAGGCAGGTGGCTGATTCCTTGGTAGTTGTTGTAATTGCTCAGATCGCTTTTCTTTGTGTCCTTTTTTCCATTCATCCGGAATCTTGTCCTCTTTCTAGATCTTGTCAAATAAGCCATGCAGTATCCCCACTGTAGTTGGTATGTCAGCTTTAAGAGCTGCTGGAGGAATGCTGTCTGGCCCTGCTACCTTCCATGACTTCATTTGGGAGATGGACTTTACTATTTCTTCATTTGATGGGGGTCCAGTTTGTATAGGCAAATCAGTTCTTGCTGGTAGGAGCAGGATCTCTGGAGGATTCTGTGGTGCGGGCCTCTTCAAAAGTTGGCTGAAGTGTCTTCTCCATCTATGAAGTTGCCCCTCTCTATCAAAGTCTTTAATCTTGTGTGACTTTGGTCCGAGTTAATCTTTACATGTAGCTACAAATACTTCTCTGACTTTTCTCCAATGGTCTTCTATATCTGTCTCCTCTAGATCTTCTCGTAGTTGCTCAACGCCAATCGGAGTTCCCGTTTCTTCTGTTTGTCTTGTAAAATATTCTCTTGAAACTTCAGCCTCTTGCAATCATACACTGGTTCAAATTTCCTCAACTTCACCTTGACAACTGCCAAGAGCAAGTGATGGTCTGAAGCTGCATCTGCTCACCTCATCACTCGGACATCTCTAAGCGAGCAGCAAAACTTGTAAGATGTACAGAAATGGTCTATCTGGTTTTCTGTTCTTCCATCCCGTGATACTCATGTGGCTTTGTGTATACGATGTGGGAATATTGTTCCACCTATCACCATGCTGTTGTTGGCGCACAAGTTCACAAACCTCTCTCCATTGTCGTTTGCCTCTCCAAGCCCATGTGTTCCCATCACCTGTTGGTAGCTCTTGTTGCTCCTTCCAACCTTGGCGTTCACGTCACCCATTATAATGTTGACATCTTTCTTCGGAAATTTGTCCATCACATCCTGTAGTTTGTCATAGAAGTTGTCTTTGTCCTAATCATTTGTTGGGGCATAGACTTGTAAGACATTCATATTGATTCTTTTCTTCTTTGTTGTAAATGAAGCCCTCATTATCCTCAGGCCATGTGCCTCCCATCCTCTGAATGTTTTCTGGGCTCTCTTGTTCAATGTGATTGCTACTCCATCTCTATGCATCCTTGTGTCTTCATGTCCTAAGTAGACCTTCAACTCACCTGTCTTCGTCTTCTTTTGTCCAGCTTGGCTCCAGTGGGTCTCGCTGATTCCCAGTATATCTAGACTGTACTTCTGCATTTCTTTTGTGACTTGTGCAGTCTTCCCAGCCTCATATAAGGTACTTACGTTCCACAAACCAATCCGGAGATCATTGTTCGAAGATGGAGGCAGCTACTCAGCGGCATCCTTGCGACTTTGACCCTTGGGCATCATTCGATTCCTGTCGGAAACTCCATCTTCTCCCAAGACTTGAGTGCATTTTTCCCTCGTTTGTGTTTTTGTAACTTGATTTGTTTTTGCAGAATAGGGGTGTTAACCCTATGTCCAAACCCAACCTGGAGGACCAAGAAGCTCAGTATCGGGAGCTACCACCTATTTGATCTTTTAGTCGCCTCATACAATCATGCAGACATGCGGTGGGAGCAATTCTTTGCGACACCCCTCTACAAAGGGTGGGAATATAGTTATACATAAAAGTTTTATAACAGTATTCAACTTTCACTATACGAGGCTGTTTAAAGAGTAATGATTGTTTATGAATTTGAAACAGTTGAATCTGATAGTTCAATCCATGCCTGATTCAAGCATGCTTAGTGGAGTGACGGGGTTTTCAACAAAAAGTATGACATGAGCTTTCAATAAAAACTTTGTGGCCTTCAACATTTACAACCTCTAAAAATGTCCATTATCCCTGTGGAATATGTGCTTCAAGATCTGTAACACAAAAAACAAAATTCTTGCAGCTTTAAAATGCACATAGTTCACCTAAATATGGCAAGGAGTTGGTTAAATCATGGATGACAGATGCAGTATCTCTTGACTTTCCATCTGTTTCATAAGTATATGTACTGAAAAAAAATTGAAACAAAAAACTCATTCAGAAATTTATTCAGCACAATTGCTTGACTGATATCATGATGCTCCCATTTTAATTACTAGTCTCAATAAAGTAATACTTTAATTCTTAACTGAATAATAAGGATGTTGCTGAATTCACTTATGAAGGCTGTTTCTGCGTTTATACATTTTCCTGTTTACTTTTAAGATTTTTTACATTTTTTCCGAAAGTAGTAATTCAGTGTTTCTAGAAATGCATACAAATTCAGCTTTTCATTTCAAATACATGTATAATAAAGTGATGCTTAGTCAGAAAAAACCCAATGTTTTGTCTTAACATGTGAAATAAATGCATAGTAAAAAACCCACAAAAGCAGCCCACATCCACAGTATGTGACAGTTTATCAAATACAGGGGCAATATACATGATGTATGGTTACAGAATAGCCCAGTCAGTAAGGCATTTACTTTCTGAGCACATGGGTCCGAGTTCAACCCCAGTAAGTGGCAGATTTCTTCTGCGAACTTGTTGATCTTTATTCACCCCTGGCTCCAACTGGGTAGTGTGGAGTCTAAATGCTGAGCTCTATTGGAGATGAGAGCTATAAAATCGGAGATCCCGTATGTACGTTACGCACATTAAAGATACCTTGACAGTCTAAAATCGTACAAGAGTAGGCAAGTGCCGCTGTCTGGGCAAAATTTCTAAATTTCAAAATCCTACCCATGCATGAATGTCTCACTCTCATCAGTTTTATCAATGTAAGTTCTATCAAACCTTGTTCCTTCAGATTCTTGAGTTGAGACTACATCCTTCAGCTCAATCCATTCTTCATTTTGAGACTTTGACTCACTGATCTGAACAGGAGAAAAAAAGAACTGATTGATGTAAAGGTGCCTGCAAATTTAAAACACAGACAAAAGGCTAACAAATCCCTATCATGTAACACTGGAAAATAAATTACATTTCAAGCATAATTTATCCAAAAACTAACAAAATTATGAATCATGTTCTGTCTTTGAAAGTAATGTTGTAATATTGAGTTATTGCTACTGAGTTGATAATGTGCAAATTTAATTCCAAGACTAAAAAAAAATAAAAGCTATCCTTCACTTAAATTCAAATTATAGGAGAAAAAGCGTTAGTTTAAACTGACGACTAATGAAGATAACTGACTACACATTGCACATTTCATATCAGTCATCAGTTGTGTGACAACTTTCCCCACAAGCTCCCTTAATTAACTTGATATCATCATCATCTCCATCTTCTTTTTCCTAACTCTTCTTCCATAGGCGCCTGTCCTGCTCTTTTCCATTTCTTCATTCCTGATCTTATCTTCCCACTAGATCTTGAAGATCCTTCTTAGGCAACTGTTCACAAATGTCTGTATTTTCTTAAGGAAGCTTTTTGTGGTTGTCCATATTTTGCATCAGGATTGATTTCACATTTGACTTAAAGAGTCTGATCTTTGTCTTGACTGAATCTTTACTTGCCCTCCACACCTTCAGTAGTTGGGTAAATGCCATTCTTGCTTTGATGTCCGCCTCAGTTCCTCCCTTTTTGTCTGAAATACTTCCTAGGTATGTGAATTCCTCAACTTTCTCCACTGGTGTATTACCTAAGTTGACCTCCAAAGCAGATACCTTTCCAAGCTTCATTATTTTGTTTTTCCAGGATGAATCTTCAAACCCACTCCTTCTGCGAGCGCATTAAGTTGGTCCGTCTTTGCTTGCATTTGTTCTTCATCATCTACCCATTAAGCCCACTGGCGCTAAGGGCAGCAACAAAGGATCTCCATTTCTGTCTGTCATGGGCTTCATTTGTTCTTGGCTATGAGATATTAGTGCTATGTCGTCTGCAAAGTTGAGGTCGTCTAGCTGTTGCCACAGTATCCACTGTATTCCATTTCTTCTTCCTTTGGTGGTTTCCTTCATGATCCAGTCAATCGCCAGGACAAACAGTGACAGAAGGCATGCCTGTCTCACTACTGTGAAGATATTGAAGGGGTCCGATATTTGGCCTTCGTGAAAGACTCTGCAGTTTGTTCCTTCGTATGAGAATTTCACTATAAGTTGACTATTTTCTATGGGATTCCATAATGGCGTATCAGTTTCCACAGTACACTTCGATCCATGCTGTCAAACTCTTTTTTAAAGTCGATGAAGTTGATGAGTAATGATAATCCTCAAAGTGGTCTGCACGGATCTGTTCTTCCTGAATACAGCTTGTTGGTCCCTCAGCTTCCTGTTACATCTTTTATTCTGTTGAGGATGATTCTGTTAAAAACTTTCCCTGGTATAGACAGGAGGTTGTTTCCCCAGTAGTTATTGTAGTTGCTCAGATCGCTTTTCTTTGGGAGTTTAATGATGTGTCCTTCTTTCCATTCATTCGGAATCTTGTCCTCTTTCCAGATCTTATCAAGCAAGCTATGCAGAATCTCCATTGTAGTTGGTATGTCAGCTTTAAGAGCTTCTAGGGGAATGTTGTCTGGCCCTGCTGCCTTCCATGACTTCATTTGGGAGATGGACTTTGCTATTTCTTCCTTTGAAGGGGGTCCAGTTTCCATAGGCAGATCAGTTCTTGCTGGTAGGATCTCTGGAGAATTCTCTGGTGTGGGCCTGTTAAAAAGTTGGCTGAAGTGTTTTCTCCATCTATTAAGTTGCCCCTCTCGTCAAAGATGGGAGTGCCATCTAAGTTTTTCACTGGTATTGTTGGTTTGCTCTGTTTCCCTGAGAGAGTTTTGGTGATTTGGTGTACTATTCTCATGTGGCCATCTGCCACTGTTTTCTCTGCTCTTTCTGTTAATTCTTCCATGAATGGCCTTCTTTACCTTTCTATTAATTTCTCCATAAACTTATTGTGCCGCCATCTTATCTGCTCTGGTCCTGCTGTTGTTGATTGAAGCCTTCAGTTTCTTTCTTTCTTCAGTCTAAGGACTCCTGTGTAATCCAGTCTTTGTTCTTGTGTGACTTTGGTCCGAGTTCTTCTTCACATGTAGTTACAAATGCTTCTTTGACTTTCCTCCAATGCTCTTCTATATCAGTCACCTCTAGATCTTCTAGTTGTTGGTATTTGTTGCTCAACGCTAATTGGAATTACTGTTTCTTTTGTTTGTCTTGGAAAAAGTTCACTTGAAATTTCAGCCTCTTGCAGTCGTACGCTGGTTCAAACTTCCTCAGCTTTAACTTGACAACTGCTAGCAACAAATGGTGGTATGAAGCTGCATCTGCTCCCCTCATCACTCGGACATCTCTAAGCGAGCGGAATATTGTTCCACCTATCACCATGCTGTTGTTGGCGCACAAATTCACAAACCTCTCTCCATTGTCATTTGCCTCTCCTAACCCATATATTCCCATCACCTGTTTGTAGCTGTTGTTCCTTCCAACGTTCATATCGCCCATCAAAATGTTGACATCTTTCTTAGGAAGTTTGTCTAGCACATCCTGTAGTTTGTCATAGAAGTTGTCTTTGTCCTCATCAGTAGTGTCATTTGTTGGGATATAAACTTGTAAGATGTTCACATTGATTCTTTTCTTCTTTGTTGTAAATGAAGCCCTTAGTATCCTCTAGCCATATGCTTCCCATCCTCTGAACGTTTTCTGGGCTCTCTTTTTCAATATGATGGCTGCTCCATCTCTATGCATCCCTGTGACTTCATGTCCTGAGTAGACCATCAACTCACCTGTCCTCGTCTTCTTTTGTCCGGCTTGGCTCCCGTGGGTCTCTTTGATTCACAGTATAATAAAAATTGTACTTCTGCATTTCTTTTGTGAGCCTTGCGCAGTCTTCCCAGCCTCATATAGCGTCATAATATTCCATGAACCAATCCCGAGATCCTTGCTCAAAGATAGAGGCTTCTGCTTAGTAGTGTCCTTGCGGCTTTGACCGTTGGGCATCATTCTTGATCCTTGTCCCAAGATTTCAATGTTGTTTTTCCCTTGTGTATGTTTTTGTAACTTCATTAATTTTTACAGAATAGGGGTGTTAACCCTATGTCCAACCCCCAATCTGGAGGACCAGGAAGCTCTATATTGGGAGCCACCACCTATTTGGTCTTTTAGTCGCCTCATACGATCACGCACACTGGGAGCAATTCTTTGAGACACCCCTCTACACAGGGTGGAACTCGATGTAAGTGTGTAGGCCTATTTATTTTTACTTTTTATTCCATACAAAATGAAAACCTACCTTGTTAAAGTCAACAGCGGTGACAAGCTTTTTAAACAAGGGCTGCCGTGACCAGTCATCACTTAACAATTTCAGTTGATCAATGCATTCACAAACTTTGTCACATAAATCTGGAAAAGTAAGAGAACATTTCATACCTTATCACAAGCATCTCTGTTGTTTCATTTCTTTGGGTGCATATTGTAATCTCATCATCAATAGGCAAAATCACAAAATAAATTTGTTCTTAGATCTAGATATAGAGATCTAGATTCTAGATCTAGAATCTACACCCAATTTCTTACTTTAACAGCAGGTTCTCTAAAAAAAAAAAAAAGATCAATGCATCTGAATGAAAGGATCAAGAAACAAACTTACCTTCTCCGTAAAGCAAAATTAGGAAGTTTTTCATTCTTCTTTACGAATAATAATCCTGCTAATTTCATCAATAATTCATCAAGGTTATTTAGTTATTAGATCTAGATCTAGATATATCTAGAGGATCTAGATTCTATTTACTCTGAGCTCTAAACTTTCGCGGAAAATTCAGAAAACGAAAGTACGTTCGTTTTATCCCGCCAGTAACTGCACACTGGATTGGATATAATAAAACATACACATATATAAAGAAGAAATAATAGATCTGCAATTTATTCTAAATCATAATATTTTAATGTTTAACCTATGTAAAGTAAATTGATTAAAATCATGTTTAAGATTTTGAATTTGCAACGTCTGATTTATCCGGCCAATCCAGATATGTGTAACCGAGGTAACACTGGCTTGGAAAATGGCGGTCAATGTGGAACAATGCGTTCTTACTTTTAGTTTGCTTACGTCGCTTTTAAATTAAAGTAAAGGAAATAATATAGGTCTACACGGGGTATTTCTAGGTAGATATCTAGATCTGCTGATAATATAGATCTGGAAGGAAACCTTTTCCGATGCCATACACTCAACACACAGAAAGAGAATTTATTTGATGGGGAGGATAACAATAACAATAAAAGAGTGACCAGTGCAGACCAGGCCCAGACAAAGTGTAAGTTGCGAAAATGCATCTCCAGTCTCTAGTCTCTAGCCCTGAGGTGAAATTAACATAGCGACTCTGGACGTACTATGATGTAAATAAAATGATTTATTTATTTCACAAATAATTTAGAAAAAGATCTCAGGATAATATGAATATGGGCCTTGATCTTATAGTCTCATTTTACCCCCAGATTGATCATAATAATAAGATTTAAAAAATAAGAACATCAGCAGGATTCAGACAACACAGGTTTCATTTGCTAAAGTTTTATCTAGATCTTGAATCTAATTAAATTTTCATATTCGACTTAGATGTGTTCTGATGGCTCTGAAATCTTTAACTTTTTCTAAAGCAGTGTGACAGTTTTAAAATTGGAATGAATGTTTAAAGATAGAGGAAGTGTTGATAATAAATTATAGAGTGCATTTTACTTGTTCCAATTTTTTTTTTTAACGTTACCTTTACAGTAAAAAAAAACCAATATAATAGTTACAGATAAAAGCCAATGAAAAAGATTCTGTAGCATTTCGTGGTAAAGTATAAATTTGAGTCTACTTAAGTTTTGAAAACACCGAAGCACATAAGGAGTTAAACTTACATTCACAATCATTATCATTGTAACATTGTTGCTAAATGGTTGAAGTGCTCTTTTCAAGATTTTACTTAAATTCAGTTAAAAGTTCACCAGCGTTGATTGACCATATAGATGTATTTTAAGATCTGATTTAGTTTTAAAAATATGGAAAGACAATTAGGAATTAAACTTATGTATCAGGTTTGATGGGTAATTGTAATGCCTTTTCCGAAATCCACTGCATTCACTAAATTTCAATTTTAATTCCTCCTATACTGATTGATTCATAAGTGATCAGCAAACAAAACATGTTTAATTACATTATAAAGCCATGAACAAATTTTAACTCTTTGCTAAAAATCCTACATTCCCCTGCCGCTGGGCTCCCAACCCAAATTAGCCTGTTTATAGCCAATTCTTTAGAAGAAAACAAGACACTGATGAACAGGAAAAAAAAATACAGTCCAACGTGGATTAGTTGAACACACATTCGTGGAACAAAAGTTGTTCTTTTTTCCTATATTTTCTTACCTTAACACGGATTCCTCAAACTAAATTTTGCCGGGTTACCATTACATCAGGAAGTTTTCTATTTTAGTTCACACTTTTCAGGCACTTCAATTAGGCTAGATCTATATATTTTTATGAGTGTGTCGAGCAGTTGTTCAAGCCAGCTGTTTTGAAGTCATGAAACCAGTTGTGTAGTGTTTGCAAATGTAATGGCTTGCGGGCAATTTATGAGCTTACATTGCGTAATCTTCCTACTAATTCCATCCTCTTAACAGCCCATGTGTGGTGCGAAGCCTGGGACTGCGATTCCGAGTACAAGTCGGTGATGCGAGAAAGACCATGTGTGTCACTTCTTTACTTTACATGGACATTGCTAAAATTAGATTATTGCGATTCAGATGCAATCAAGTTTTATCGCCCATTTCCTTTCCATGTAAAATTCTTTCTCCACTTTGGGTTTAATTATTCTGGTGAGAGCACTCAATTTTGCGAACATCTTTCAAATTTTGCTCGACTGTATTCTGCTCAACAATATGTATTCCTCGAACACGGAGTTTGATGAATGCATGTTGCACTGTACAAGAATAGAACAATAATAGTATATTTTCTGAATATTATTTCCAAAACTGGACCTTGCCATACCAGTCTGCCCTGCAGGTTGAGCCTCTCTTTGTGCAGATAAAATGTTTCATTCTGTGTACTCAAATGATGACCCTGGATCTTAATCTGTGTCTTTGATTGTAAGGTAACTTATTCAGTAGGGAAATATTATCCGGATCATCTGCCTGCTACACCAGTTGGTAGGGCTCAAAGCGTTAAACATTACAAAACTGCAAAGTACATTTATTTCTACCTTTCACCCTTTATTTTTTTTTAACTTTTTTTTTCTACATATTTTACAGATATAAACTTTTACAATCATGGCTGCTGCATGGGGCCAAAAGGCAGTTGGCCGCATTGATCGATCTCAGTTTGAAAATGATGAGCTTCTAAAATCCCTTGGGAATCAACTAAATGTAGATTTCTCAAACTATGATCAATGGAAAAGAAAGGAACGGGTCATGAGACCTCCACCTCCGAAGAAAAAGATACCAGGTGAGTATTGTATGTTGTGTATTCTCAGTAATATAATGAAATGTAAAAAGTGTGAAAACAAAATGAAAATAAAAAAGGAGAATTCTTAGAATTTTTTTTATGACTTAAAAAAAACAAAAACAACAGATGCATTTAAAGGTTGTGTGGTGGCCAAATGGTTAGAACGTTGGACTCTTAATCCAGAGTTTGAATTGATGGGATCACTGTGTTGTGTCCTTGGGAAAAATACTTTACACCATTTTTCCTCTCCCCAAGTTCGAATTGGGTACCGGCATATTCTACTTGCTTGCGCAGAGTGTGGCCTATTCATCTCCAGGGGCATTGTTGGATCTCCTCTCCGGCTGGCTTTTTTTTTGTCTGCTGCCATAGTTCTTTGTTGCTGATCTTGTCAGGCCACCGTATGCTACCGAAACAGGGATATGCTCAGGCACTGTGGCCTCATTAGCCTTGAAGAAACTGTACTTTACTTTTACATGCATATAAAGCAATTGTATCCTCTTGTTACCAACTTGGAATTAATATTATTATTTTTTGTTTGTTTGTTATTTTCTTTTTAATTTTAGAGCCACAAGTGATGTTCAAAGTTGGATTACTCAATAGATCAACGTCAACAGACACAGCACCAACTCCAGTTCCACGTGGTCGAAGGGCTCAAGCAAAACTTGAGGAGGAAAGAAGGTTAAAACAAGAAAAGATTAACATTCTTGAAGTGAGTTCTTCAGTAAATACTGCCCTTCACTAAAATTTGTAGTGAAGATTTCTATTTCATTTGATCAAGCCCTAGTAGGCCTGCTTGCATCAGTAATGATTCAAAATAATTACATTTGAGGCAAAAAGACAGAAAACTATTTAGCTTATCACTGGAAAAGAAGATAATACAAACTAATGCCTGTATGCAATATCTAAGTGTTGGGGGGGGGGGGGGGGGGGGGGGGGGGGGGGGGGGGGGGGGGGGGGGGGGGGGGGGGGGGGG
>JBDFRD010230732.1:0-11332 GCA_039654405.1 Bullina lineata
TCTCTCTCTCTCTCTCTCTCTCTCTCTCTCTCTCTCTCTCTCTCTCTCTCTCTCTCTCTCTCTCTCTCTCTTTTTCTACCTCCACCCCCTCCCCCTCATAAAATAAGAACTGTGAAGAAAACAGTTCAGTTCCAAGAAATTGAACAGGACTATGTTATCAGGGGTGCTCCCTATATGACTGATACTCTGTTGCATTTATATAATGGTTAGTAATATGCATAAATGCTTCTGCAATACTTCTTATATTTCTTTTTTTCCCTAGGACTCTGGAGGTGCATCTGATGATGAAAGTGACAATGAGGAAAATGATGGCATGGGGAGAAATAACAATGGCCAGGGGGATAGGGATGGAGATGACAGTAGTAACTACAACAGGGAACAAGATGATGATAAAAAGCAGGGGGGGAAAGAAAAGGACCTGCTCAATGATTTCCAAGGATTAGAAAGAGGCCCACACAGGGAGAGAGGACCTCACAATGGTCTCAGTGGATCTAAAAAAGCAGAAGCTGGTCAAGAGCCAAGTCTGCCAAGGCCTCATCTAGATGATGAGCACGTAGCCCACCGGCGTGCAAGAGAAAAAGAGTGGAATGCCAGACTGGATAGAAATGGAAGGAAAAGCCCAGTCCATCTGATTTCACAGGCTGAATTCAAACAATCCAAACAGTCTACTTCTGCTGTTGCTGAAGAGAATCTTGTCCTTCAGCATGCTGCTATTTCACAGAATGAAATCTGTGATGTTATTGGGACTGCTGTGAGTAGTGATGCTTAATTTTAAGAAGGATAGTGTTAGTAAGACTGTGGTACTAATTCTTTAAAAGAATGCTTTCTTAGTAACCATACCTTATTTTTGTGAACTTTATTTGACACTTTACAAGGTCTGTCAGTTAATATAGCTGAAAGTTTGGTTATATCTTGTAAGTGAAATAATGTAGATGTAATTTGATCTATACGGATTGATATTTTGTTAGAAAGGTTTTGATTCCAAGTTAAGGAGACTAATAGAAGGTTTTACTCTGCTTAAAGTATTGTTGGCAGGTAACTGAACTGATTAGACAAATTTATAACTAAAACAATGTTTGATGAATAGCTTTTCTTGGCATGAGAAACAAAAAATATGGATTATGTACGGAGAATCCTTAAGATACAAAATTATAGGTAGCAAAGCAGGAAAAATAAGATGTAGAGTTTGGGAAATGGTATTGAACAAATTAAAGGATAAAAGATATCAGTAAATTTCTCAACGAACAAGGTTGATTTCTCAGATTTTTGTAGTCACTTGCACATTTCCCTTTAACAGCTGTACAAACAACAATAAAAAAGAAAAGATGTATAATATAAGCAGGATTTACTTATTGAAACCCATGTAAAGATTTAATATTTTTGATGATTTTGATTGATTGATGCAATATAAGTATACGTAAGTTCGACACAGCCAAAATGACATAAATTTTCTTTTTGAGGGAAAATGTGATGATTAACCCCGCCCCCCTTTTCTCTGTCCACACCTCCAGACCACTTTTCGTCTGAATGTAGGTTCCCAGGAGTGGAAGAAATTTAATACCTGTCTGAAAAATGTCATGCACGATATTTCACTGGTATCCCAAGCACATGAGTTTGACTGCATGCTTTGCTTAGTCCTGGGAGGGTTGATGATGCACTTGGCGGACACAAAGCATGATGGAGGAGCCAAGTCCTGTGAGCAATGTTCACAGATCGTCAGTCTCATTATTAAACATGCTGAGGTGTGCATGCATGATGAAAGAAAAAAAGAGCGCAACTCTCAAGCAGATCTCTGTTACAAGATTTGCCGCTTTGCTAATTGGAACAAGGCAAAAGTAGTAGAAAACTTGGAAAGTCTTCAAGTGAAGGTAATTTTGTCATTTTACTTCAGTTTCTTCTTAACCTCACTGCCCTTTTTTTCCTAGTTCTTTTAGATAAGTAGGCGATTTAATTTAGTCTTTTAGTCTTGGTAAGGTAAAACTTGTACATAATTTAAAGATTTTCCAACACCATGGTAAAATATTTCAAACTCATGAGGTAGAGAAGTTTGCTTGGGATTCTCTAGAAATTTAAAGGTGGAGCTTCTGTTACTATGTACTGCTTAGCACAGCTGTATTATTCCTTCTCAAGAATTAAACTATGGAACTGACTGTGGTTATACATATGTTATTGTCAAGGCAGAAAATAAAGGTACGTCACATAAGAATGGCCACCCTCAAAATATTTCACTCCACTTGTGAATATTACTCTCTTTTAGGTCAAAAAGTACTGCACCAAAGCTCTTGGAAACCCCGACAACAATGAGTTTGCTGCCTGTGAACAAGGAAACAATCTTGCCTGTTCAGAAACAGAGGGTGTTCTGGCGGAGGGTGTGGGCAACAATGATAGCTTGCCTTCCACTGGACGATCTAGTACTTCCTCCCTTTCACTGAAAGGCAATGTGGTCACTACACCCAGTTCCACCTTGAGTGACACACCTTCAGTCCAGACTGAAACAACCCCCAGGACTTCCTCAGTGAAAGATGTCCAAGTCATCAGTAGCAGCTTAGTCACTGGCTCTATTTCCCGTTCTGCAGCAGTCATGCCTAATTCGGTAGCTCCTCACTCATCAGCTGGAAATGCAAGTGCTGGGAACTCTCATAGTTCATTGATGCGAAAGCCAAGTTGGCGCCGGACCCCTGCCATACCACAACCAATCAGCGAGGAGGCAGAAACAGGTGTGATGACAAATTATCATGTTGTCTTGCATTTTAATATTAGCACTTCATTTTTTGAATCCAGTTAAAGGCATAATCTTTATTAAATAATCAAATAAACTGGGACAGCTTTAAGAAGGGACTTGAATCTATTTTCTGCACATGATTTGGGTAAGAGTTGACAAATGACAAAACTTAAGAAACATTCCTGTTGTTATGTAAAAACTGCTTCACATTATTTGCTTATGATGGCATGAGATTTTATTGGAATTCATTAATTTTTTGTGGTTTTTTTGTCTTTTACATAGGATCAGGAAGCAAAGATGATATTGAGAGATTGATCTACAAGAGATATGGTAACTCTTCAAAGGTAATTTTACAAGTAATGCATATTTCTATCATCACCATTACCATAATAAAACAAAACAGTAGCAGAATTGTGGAATTAAACTTTGAAGCCCAAGGACCTGCTTTCAATGTCTTTGGTTTCGTAAAATGGTTAAAATATGTATGAAAAAAAGGCACTTATTTTTTCTTTAGAAGAATTGAAACCGTAAGATATTTGACATCTTGCTTTGATAAAAGCTGTTCAGTTGTGTTAGACTCGTATTATCAACAATCATTTTTTTCAGTTATAAATATATCAAATTCAATTATTGATCATATGAAGTCCTGAATTAAGTAATCGTCATTTGAAGTGCGATGTATTAACCAGAGACACTTGAACCGTGTCCCCATCAATGTCTTCTCATTGGGATGACTTAAATAATGAATTGATTTATTTTCCTTCTCAGAAAGAAAAATAAAATAAAATGATTCACTAAAACTGGCATAAGAGATAGTTCTGTGAACACTAATAAGGGATTCATGATTGGCCTGGAATGAAACCACATGGTAAAGGTACATGCTCATTGGAGCACATTGGAGTGACAAGGTAGTCGATACGTGTAAGATTTTATTTAGATATCTCAGAAGAATAGTAATAATAATAATAATGTTTTTTATTGCTAGGGAGCTGACCCTTATGACACTCAACCCACTTATGGAGAACGAAATCGGGTGGAAAGCATGCGAGTCGAAGTTTTCCATGACCAGGAGCAGTTCATGTCCTTATGGAATAGGCCAACAGGGGTAAAGGGCATCGGAGAAGTGGTCTTTGCTCATAACTCACAGCTTCATGTTGTGGCCAGGTAATTGTCATATTGTGGCGATGCAGTTAGGGATAACTTTCAACCGCTTGATTTGATAATTGTAGCAAACAAGTTGACAGATTTCATTCTCAATGACTTTCAGTTAAATCTGAGTACACCATGAGATTACATTCTTCTTTAAAGTATTTTTTATCTTGATTGAACATGATCACCGCCAATAGTAATGAAGCTTATAGTTAGATATACTTCTTTGGAAAAATCTGAAATGAAGTGTTCTATAATTGTTGTACTTTGATGATACTACTTCTGGGTTAGAGATTTACACTACAAGATAAATGCAATTTTAATTGCAGATTCTGGGAAAGAAAACGTGACCATTGTGAACAAACCGGCTCTTGCCCTTATCAGCACCGAGAGGAAGGGGTGATCCTTGCTGAAATGAAGGTAATATAGGGTAAAGAAGTCTCCTTTCAAGTCATTAGAGAGAAGCTATAAACACAGACATAATGGAAAAGGACACATTAAGATAGAAGTCCTGTATTTAATATGACCAGTATTGTTTTTATTTTAGCTCTGTAGTTCATATGAATGAGATTCTTATGCTGAGAAACCAAACATGTTATTGTTGCTATGTTTTTTGTTTGGTTTTTTTTGTAGGTTGACTTTGAAACATTTGTAGATAGAGTAGTCTCTTGATGTCATAAAGATTGTTTATGCTTCTAGTTCTCTTTTTCCCAATTTAGACGGGAAAGTTCTCATTGTTCCTTAAATTTGCAGTTATTTGATCTAATATTAATGAGAAAGAAAAAAGCATTTAAAAGAGTGTATATATCTATAAGCTGTAAATCTTTAAATACCCAAACTTAGGTCAGGGAGGACTGCTCCAGATCTGACTGAAGTGGAGCCGTGTTTATGATGTAAAATCTGGTCAAGAATTCTAACATTTGTATTTTAAGTACTTGTTACCTAAATATCTTATCACATATGTAAGGAATTTTTATTTATCAGATTATTATTTTATTTTATTGAAATTTTAGGAACATTTTACGATTTTGAAGACTCGCTACCAAAAGCATCAACAATGGGAACGTTTAACTCATCTTGGAAGTGGCATGTCCGGCAAGTGTCATCTTGCAATTGACCTGAAAACTGGCTTTAAATTTTGTTGCAAAAAGGTATGTTTTCAATTGAAGTTTTATGAGGGGTGGAGGTACTGTAAAGAGGATATGAATCTGTAAATGAGCGATACCATGTGAAGGTGTGAAGCATAAATGAAGCCTATATGAATTATATTGTATTATCATAGACATTTGAATAATCCGTTTGCCTGGATGGTTAGAAATTGAAGTTAAGCAAATATTTAGATAAAACATATCTCATATGACCAAGTGAAAAATTTCTTTGTCTCACCCGTACCGGCACATGTAGTGTAGTTATGTAGACTAACAAAGCTTTATAATCAAATGAATAATAGGGACATGATTGTGAATGAAGAGGCGAGATAATTTTATTCTTAATACAAATTATTTAACTGTCAAATTTTGTGAAGGAGACCAATCTCTTTTGATGAAACATATCGTGACATTACCAAAGTAGTTTGAGAAGAAATTTGACTCTTGAGAGTGTAATCTTTTTTTTCTCTCTTAGATTCATCTTCTTCGTTATGAACAGCAGGAAGTGTCTTTGTGGGCTGAAATGCACAATCCCTTCATTGTACGACTCTATGGTGCAATTCGTCATGGTGTCAGAATCTATATTTTCTCTGAGTTTGTTGATGGTAAGTCATCTCGGTCAGAAAATGTTTGAGGAAGCAGTAAGCGTTAAATGCTTTTTGTAACCCAGAGGCAGATAAACAACATTTTTTTGACATATTTCTGTACTTTGCTTTTCATATTTCTTCTCAGCATATGTCTGAACATGCAGTCACCTCTCTTTTCTTATTCAGCATTACATCTAACTTAATATCCCAGCTAATTGTGTTCATCGCAGTCTTTTAGAACCCATAAGACCACACGATGACCTCCTCACTGTTGCGAAGAAACGAGAATTATAATGGTATGGGCACGTTTCTCGTTGAGAAGGCCTTGCAAAAACAATCATCCAAGGAAGTCAAAGGACAAGTGAAAAAAAGGGAAAAAAGTCTTTTAACTTGTCTGTTGAAGTTTGCGAAAAACAAAAAAACTGAACATTCAACCTTGTCTTGGCTTTTCTTAGGTGGAAGTCTTGCTGCTTGCATCAATGAGCAAAAACTTCTTGGCCGCCGTCTGAGCCACTGGACTGCCATCAACTACTTTCAGCAGATTCTCAAAGTGTTAGCATATCTTCAGAGAAAGAATATGCTCCATGAAGACATCAAAGGTATAGACATATATTATTATCGTTATTATTGTGTTAATTTATTTTTTAGCAGTTTGGGATTAAGTATTTTGGGTAGAGAGTGACAAAGAGTGAGGGGACTTTACTTATATTATAACAAGAATCACCCCTTCTTCTGCATCCTGATAAGGGCAAGAGCCATTTAGTTTACAGTGAATGTTTCAGATTTTTTTTTGGCGGAGCAGATGTCACTATCAGTATTCTGATGTTTTTGGTTTTCATGAGTACACGGAGAAGCTTAGTATTGTTTTATGTTTGTATGTCTGATAAAAATTTCTATTACAGGAAAATTCTCTTGTCAAAAATTAATTCTGCATGTTTTCCTTGGACTTGTTTATAAGTTGTTTTTTTTTATACTTGCTACTAAACATGTACTTGACATGCCTTGCACAGATAAAATGAGATGTAATATTAATACAATGACCCTCTTCTCTCTCTTTTTTGTCTTTGTTCAGCTGACAATATTTTGCTGAGAAGAAATACCACTTTCATTGCTGTGACAGACTTTGGAACTTCACGCCACCTTAGAGATCCTGTGGAGCTGAAGAATAAATCTCCAGTTGGGAGCCCCACCCACTGGAGCCCGGAGAAAGCATCAATGGAGGGCCATGGCTTTCCATCAGATGTATGGGCAGCTGTGTGTGTTCTTGTGCATATGCTTAGTGGAGATCATCCGTGGATGAAGCGTTACATGAATGCTTCAATCCTGAATTTCATTGTAAGAACCTTTTCTTGAGCATTTTTCTTTTAATTTGTCTTGCATGTTTGATATGAAGCACGTAAAAACATTTAGTCTTATTTACGTGTTAATAACTTTATAATTGATGCTATGGTGAAGTTGAAGAATAAAATGGTATATCACTTCTGTAAAATTATAGTCTTAATGAGGTTTGATGATAGCAGTTACGGTAATATTATGTTTGGAGGGGGTGGGGGGCGCAATACAGTGGTTTCTGCCTAAGAACCTGATCCGCGTAAGAGCCCGTTTTTCTTATCAAACAGATTTTTTTCTATATAATTGATTAGTGTTAAGAGCCCGCTTTCAACTATGACTTCAGCTTAAGAACACAGTCTTCTTCCGTGATTGATTTTTTTTTTTTTGAGCAGCTGTCACTTAAACGGCTAGAAAACACTGTCAGACACTCTGCTTTTGTTCTAGGGCTAGGCCCTAGTCGTGGCCCAAAGCAAAGCCCCTTTCCCTCCCCCCACCCCCTAGCCTATTTGCATTCAGAAGGCTCTCATCCCTCACCCATCCAACTTCATCCCCTACCTGCGTCTTAACGCCAGTCATAATTAGCTACGCTTTGTTGTGTCCCGCACTTCTCCAACATTCCCTCCCCATGGTCTTGATATTGTGTGACACCACATACCAGTCACACCCCTACCCAGCCGCCCGTATTTCACATATCATGATGAAACAATGCTCTTTGTTTTCATCTATGTAGTGGAAGCGAGGGATCAGAACCAGCACGGGTCTTTGAGTTACATTTTATGGAGAAGAACTGCTGGTGTTTTGCATTGTTTTTAGACAGGGAAAATCTGGCGGGAGTAAGCATGATTTCGATTGGTGTTTAAAATTTAAGTATGCCAATCACAGATTGATTTGGTCAGTAATGACGCTCCATTAATTTGTTAGTGACCATTTAGTCCCCCAGTCTGAGTTGTATTGCTCAATTGCAAACATGGTTTTTCTAAACGTACACTGTACAGTCTCCTTAACAATTAGAAGAGGAAAATGTCGACCCGAGGCACATCTTTAGATAGATGTTAAAAACTGAACATTCTAGACCAAATCCTTAAATTCATCTAAGAACCCACTCCGGCTAAGTATACGGTCATTGTATCTCCCAAGGGGCGGGTTCTTAGGCAGAGACCACTGTAAAATATTTTACTTTTGAAAGTGTAAGAATTGTGTTAGGCTGACTGTCCAACGTATACGGATAAATGGGTAAATAAAGAACTGCTTCCTTTTTTTTCCCCAGATTTACTCTAAACCCGCCCCATTAGAAGATGTTCCAGCTAATGTCCAGGCTGAGGTGAAAAATCTCATGGCCAAGGGCTTCATCAAAGACCCCCAGTTAAGGCCCACTGCTAGTGAGTTGCTGCGACATCCTGCTTTTGAAATACTAGGTGAGCCATAGTATTTCTTCGTTTTTCAGTTTGTGAATAACCTCACTCTTATTACTGTTAAAAAAGTAAAATCATTTTTATTATATTGGACGTTGAAGTGAAATTTAAAAACATGACTTGGTGATAGATTTGGCATGGCGAAATATCAGCATGGCCTTCATAAAGCTTATGCTATTTTTAAGTTATTAAAGTAATCTGTGTACCTTAACTACAATATTGTCTTAGCAGTGAGACATAGGGAAAGAGTTAAGGAATAATTGAAGTTGCTTCATGAATGAAAAGCGAATGGCAGCGGTAAAGTTTTATTCCAATTTTGTAAAAGTCAGTATCTTTATTTCCCTTCAATTCCATGAAAATTGTAAATTATCTAAGTTGAATGTTAATGGGAGAGATGTCCGACATGTTTCCTTCAAGTGGTTTCCCGGTTATCTTAGGGATATAAATGACATTGATATTTATTGTGTAAAGAAACCTTTTCATTGTTCTTATACAGATAAAGGGACTCCTGAGTCATACTTCTCCACACTTGTATCCAGTGCACCGGAGTTGGCCTCAGCCAGAAACCCCCCCACGCATGAAGAAGAGAGACCTACTTCAGAGGTAGGCGAGGAAGGGCATCGACATTACATTATTTTTATACCCATTGGAGTTAGGAGGGTTAGGGTTACACAACTTTTGAACATTTCCTTTCTCTGAATTCCTGATCACAGCTTATCAGATCTTCATCCAGTCGAATTTGGTTGAAACAACATGTAACTCCAGAGTATGAATTAAAAAAAACATGCAAATGGTTCTCAGATATGAACGATTTCCTGGGCTATTGGTTTTTGTAATAAAGATCTTTTTGAGTCATGTTGCCCAACCGCACATGTTTTAGTTGTATTGAATAATTACTTTATTATGATAATTTCCATAAAAGTAATACTTCTTTATTCAATGTTTTTCGTCTTCTTTCCAAAACAGTTTGAGAATAACCTCACTTCCAGAGCTGAAACAAGTACCCAGGAGGATCTAGTGCTTTATTCAAAGACCATAAATTCTTCTGGCCCCTATCAGGAGTCCAAGTGCAGGGCTGGGTCCCAGCAGACAAATTTGAGCCCTGTTGAATTCATTCATGAAAAGATTGATGTAGGTGAAGAAGAAAATGGAGAGAATAACACTAATGAAGACTCTGACAAAATACTTGCTGAAACACCAAATTTTGACGAAGACCAAAGAGATGCCAGAGAAGATAGTGCTCAGAAGCCCGAAGCTTCTCTTCAAGAAGCTGTGGACCAGAATGTTAGAAGTGAAGATTTAACTCAGTCTAACAGCGACTTAGGCCAAAGCATGCTGGGACAGGCAAACGAAAATGATAATGATTGTACCCTTCCACATGTAAAAGGGAAGCTGTCAAAAAGCAATAGTGAAGTGGAAGATTTACTGAATACTGATATTGACAAATTTTTGCCAACAACGGTACTGCTTCCTCCTCATGGGGATTCAGAAAACACCCACTCCATTAGGTCATTTTTTGAGGACACATATGATGGCTCAGAAGATTTTCAAAAAAGCAAAATGCAACAGTCCGAGCTACAAAAATTTGAGCCCAGCCAAAAGAGTGTGGGGCAAGTCCCTTTCCTTTCAGTCTTTGATGAAAGCTTCCACTCAAGCACTCATTCACAACAGCATGGGCTGTCCATGACAATCACTCATCAAGTTGTTTCTCTGACTGAAGTGAAGGAAATAGATGTTGGTCCCGTATCCACAAATGAACAGAAGCCATCAGGAGAAGAATCAGAGGGACAAACCACAAGATATCCATCAACCTACCATATCTCCTCCAGCTCAGATGAATACAGCAGTAAAGATCTTTTTGCTTCGGGTCCGGATGCAGAGGATGAAAATGTTAGAGCAGGTCTCAGTGGCTCCCCATCAACTGGTGATGTTATGAGAAGATCTCCAAAACACAATGAAAATGCACCACTAGATTCTTCTTATGGTAGTGGTGGTAGCTTGAACACGTCTTCAGTGGATCAAAACTCTGCCGGTTCTTCAGGCTTGTCCAATTTCCAGCAGCGAAAGCCAGCAGATCTCAAAATTGAAATGGTTCCCCCATCCAGAACT
Organism: Bullina lineata; assembly: GCA_039654405.1. Taxonomy (NCBI): domain Eukaryota; kingdom Metazoa; phylum Mollusca; class Gastropoda; family Bullinidae; genus Bullina; species Bullina lineata. The sequence goes on from JBDFRD010230732.1 coordinate 10,460, forward strand.
GCAGGGAGAAGCAACATTGTTGATGAGAGCAAAAAAGCTCAATCCTGGATCCATCCACCGTCAAGTCAGGGTTCCCACTCAGGCCTCATTCATACACCTTCTACTGGCCGTCTGACATCTTCCTCCAGGAAATCCTCTGGCAACACAGGCTCTGGGTATTCCCCATTCTTCAATCCCTCCAGAGGATCCTCAGTTATAGAGGAGCAGGAGAAGCAGTTGGAAGAAATGCAAGGTAAACACCTGTGTTTTTGTTATTTACTGCGCATTCTCTTACGTGTTATCATTGCTTCAGTGTATGAGAATGAAGTTAAAGAATTTTTTGGATTTTTTTTTTTTTAAATAACATTGCAGTCCACTGGCTGTATTTTCTAAATTTTAATCAAAATTTAATTGTAATCCAAAGTGTACTTTTTTACTATGAAGTCATCATTTCAGGATTTTCAAATTGCAAGTAAATGATTTTCAGTTAAATTTAATTAATTAACAAAAGAAGTTTTCAAGGCAGATTTACTAATAAAAATCTCTTGTCCCCAGCTGGAGTGATTGAAACAATGTCTCATTCCGGCAGTGACAATGAAAAGTTTGCAGATATGTTAGACTTTCAGCAAGACAATTATGTAAGTTTTTAGGAATGTTGCTTCTTTTCTCCTTTTTGTGGATTGTGAATAATAATATTAGGCAACACCTTCTAAGTAACTTCCTTAATTTTTCAAGTGTCTCTGGCTTAAGTTTTAGTATGTCAGTGATGCTGCTTATTATGTTTTTTTTCTTTTTGACAATAACGTTCACCAGACTAAAATAATTTAAATTTCAAAGATGCATTTTGTTTTCAAATTCAATGTACAATTTATTCCCCCCCCCCCCAAAAAAAAT
>JBDFRD010230843.1:0-22220 GCA_039654405.1 Bullina lineata
GGACTCCCAATAACCAACCAAACATTATTCCCAGTCGATCAGGACTCCCAATAACCAACCAAACATTATTCCCAGTCGATCAGGACTCCCAATAACCAACCAAACATTATTCCCAGTCTATGACGACTTCCATCAGAATAGCCAGAACTTACAATAGCCACTCAATACTCAACCACTCACAAAAAGTACGTAAAAGCAAAACTTCAAAGAGAACGTCAATGAAAATAATGACACCGGAACCCATCCTGTTCCCCTTCCACACCCACACACGTCAACATGGGAGTATGACTACATCAAGACAAAGCATAAGAAACACATGCACATCATATATTTATAGATATATACATACACATACATACATACAAACACAAAGAAACAAAGAAAAATACCCCCCACTACTGCTGCCTTTAGAAGAATGGGTACATGTACAATATAGAACTGAGGACAACAACACGTATTGAACACAACACAGTATCAGTATCAGCCTTACATCTGTCTGTCTGTTCCATGTTGGGTTGTTTGTGCAGGAGATTTGTTGATAGGAGTGTTTTTCCTTTTGTAATTTTTTTTTAAACCTAAAATTACTTTACCGTATGTTCATTTGAAACTTTAATTTTTTCTGAAAGGCGTTATGAAGCTTTGCCTGTTTTGTAAAACTTATAGGGGCACGTCATGTTTAGAGAAGGTTATAACACCCTTGTTGCCAGGTCAAGGACATTTTGCTGGCCCAAGTCAAGGATGAGAATGATACTTGTTCAGGGCCTCTCACAGTGCTAAAGCTGCACCTCACCACGTGACGGATTTGCCGTGGTTAACATGCAAGCGTGGTGCAGTCTTTCTCTCTAGGAGATAACATGTCCTGCTGTGAGTTCTAGTCCCTGATTTGCTATTTTCTCTTTCCCCTTGTGAGAGAGGATGAGTTGAAACCTGCTGTGCCTTAATCCCCACACGGAAATCTTGGCTTGCTTCAGTGGAATATTCTAAGCATTTTTTTTAATCCCCCCCCCCCTCTTTTTTTTTTCTTTCAAGGTTTTCTTTATAGAACCTTCCTTATCCCGACTATGTGAGTGAAGTAGTGTGACACTGCAAGAAGAGAAAAGATTAAAAAAAAAAAAGACGTAAGTTAACTGAGATTATAATGGTCTGTTCTCTTTATTTTTTTCTATTGTTTCATTGTTTAAATATGTTCTTATATCAAACATTGCTAGTCGCTAAACACACTGGGTGTCAGCAACGCAGTTCTCACTACCATTCAATGTACAATTAAACAGTCAAGTTTTGTTTACTCTCAAGTCAACAAAATCAAGAAATTGTGTTCACAAAGTAAAGGGGGAAACAAAATAGATCTCTGAAAGTGAGTCTTTGAGGTCAGTCATATTCAATGAGAGAAACATGGGGTACTTGTAATGTAATGAGAAAACAATCAATTACAGCATATTACGTGAAAGTTAGGTATTTTCATGTCTGAAAGCAATAAATATGAATACACTGAAATGAAAATGATAACGCTACACAAAAACTGATGCCTTATGATGGTGACGACAAGAAACACATTATCATATATATATATAAAGAATATATATATATATATATATTTATATGAAGAATATGACGGGATGACGATGAAAGGTGAAAAATTTAGGTGACGTTTCTTTATCAGCAGGTCGAACTATTTATTCCTGTCAGCCTTTTTCCCAGAAAAAAAAAAAGGAAAAAAAAGTCTCCCCACCCATGTCTATTTTTATGAGGTAAACGTTACAAGTTCAAGCAAACAATATACATTGTTCTACACTCAACGTTTTCCACACTTCAAAACAGCCAATTATTTACAGGTACAGAAAGAGACCGGAGAGTTTAAAAAAAAAAAAAGAAATAAAGGAAGAGAAAAATCGCTTTGTACAACACTTCTCATGGCGTTTTTTTATCTTTTCATTAATTAAAAAAATTCCTTCCTCGTAATTTGTACTGTTTGCCATTTTCAGTCTTTCTCAACGGCGGAAGCCTTCATCGTCATGACAATGGTAAAACAAGGGAACAACGTATAGTTTGCAAGGAGAAATTTTGCAAAAATATGTCAAAGATGTACATTTCCTTAATATTGTTTCATCTGAGAGGCGTGCCAATGCAAGACGAGTCGTAGCTGTTGTGAGAAATGCAATACGATTACTGATCACAGCTCTTTAATGGCGGCAATACTACTTTTTCTCTTCCTGCTTTCTGTTACGACAAAAAAACAAAACAAAAAATAGATTGGGCTAAGATGGGAGAGGTTTAAAATGCATCTATTTTCCAGCATGGTTTTATTGTTTAAAAAAGGAAAAAAAGAAAAGCGTACCATGTTTAATTAAAAGCATTATGCATAGGGATCAAAATTATTTAAATTTGGTGGCATTATCAGTATTTGTTCAAATCTTAGAAATCAACAATCCTTCGACCAAAGCTTTAAAAGTAGGTTTAAAAAAAAGAGGGACATCGGTAGTGCCCGATGACACCGAGGGAGAAAAGTACAAGAAGACAGTAAGAAACATCACTCTATCCGAAGTCCGCACAGCACGATAAAATACAAGAGGAGAGAAACAACAACAGCAACAACAACACATACATTGATCCAATACATTTAAACAATGACAAAACCAGTGCCCAATTCCTGCCAAAAAACTGGGTACTGGTACTGCCACTTTACAATAAATTACACAACGAAGAATGACGACAAGGGATGCATGGTGGGGAAAAAACAAAACTTGTGAGGAAGCTGTTTTGTCTTTCATTTTGGATAAAATGAAACTATTTCTCTCTTTCCATCAGTTTGGTACCAATGAAAATAGAGTTCTTATATCAGTCGCAATAAAAACGCTTTTCATTCTGTTGTAAAGGATCTTGGCCGGAAGCAAAGCTTCAACAACTAATCCTTAGGTCAAGCAAAGTGTTTATGTTTCACGTAGTTCAGTCTTCGGTGTGGCTTTGAACGAGCGCGGTTTGCTGTCGGAAGAGATTTTTCTTCCCCTAAAAAATGTTTAGAAAATATTCACATAGCGACGTTTTCAACCTCCAGTTTAATTCTCAAGAGATTAAATTAACACGCAATATTTATCAAACCTTAAGGAACTTAATTTAACTTCATACACATTAAAAGATTTAAACATTCTTTCTCTTTTCTTTCTTATTTTTTTTTGTTCATAATTTTCAAACTTTGACCGTTTGTAACGGGGAGCTTCCAAAGGTGGTAACTTTTTCTATTTGTTCAATCTGGTCGTTACATCGAGAGATACGACCACTTTTTTCAGTCTGTTCGTCCATTCAATTTTGTGTGTGAGGCTCTTACTCAGGATAGCCACAGATATCCTCACGATCATAAGTCATTGTCTGTGCGGGGCGGCTTCCACATCCGCATAATCCCAGAACCAGCTGAGTGGATAAGCATCCAGGAGAATCCGTACAGTAGATCCGACATATCCAGTACAGGAGGCAAAGCCTCGTGGGAATAATTGAGAAAAGTCTGTAAGCCTCGGAGGCCATTTCACATCGACCAACTGTGGACGCTGGGATGATCGGAGTATAAGCAGCGACAGCAGCAACGCCGTTCCTCTCAGGTGGTGGCGATGATGATGACCGCGTGCGGCACTTCCCGTAGCTGTTCACTCAGGGCGAGGCTGCCATGTTGGGCTACAGAGTTGTCCACAAACTCACAGGGAGGGAAGATGTGCACCACAAAGCCAGCCTGCATGGGAGGAGAAAATCATGGGATTTTATAAAGTTATTATGAGTGACAGAGGAAACATGTACGGGGTACACAAATCAAATTTTGTTATAAATAAAATAAAACACAGACACACACACACAGTCTGAACAATAAGGTCCCACTAAAACAAAAACACACACACACACACACAATCTAGCAGAACAGTCATGCTCATCTAAAATGTAGTAAAAAAAATAACTAACTAAAATAAAAACAAAGGAAAACAAACAACAAAACACCCACCATCCATCCAAATCAACAAACAAACAAGATACACAAATCCTCCAACTACTATTTACCATCTCAGATCCAGGGAGAGGCACATTGACAATGCCTGCAGCTTGTTTGGACAGGAGGTAGTTGATAAAACCCTCGTTCAACGCCTGCGTCTGTTGGTTGATGTCCAGTTGATCTCGGCCACAAGCCACAGCAATGAGAATACAGAAGTCCTCTTCGCACTGGAGAAAGATCAAAGATGAAGAGGAATTAATGTATTGGGTAGTGTAGAGGCTGAAGGATCGAGCGTTAGATTTGAAATCTAGTACTGAGTTCGAACCTGACTGCGGCAGAGTGGTGTACATGCAAAAGATGTTGTTGTTCCTCTCCTTTTTGTTTGTGGCAGCAAACCTGACACAGATTAGCATCCTGTCTTAAAAGAAGATTTCAAAATCTGTACCCTTTTGAGTTATTGAAACTTGGATACGCTATGGCTCAGTGAGTTTTCAAGATGCAACTTTGATGTGGTTTTATACATTACATAATGTCCAAGTCTGGTGGAGAAATACTGAAACCAGTTTATTAAAGATAAAGATACAGTAATTATTAAAGAAGAATGAAGGGTTATGCTTCATAAAGTGGTAGAAAAAAAATAGCTTCCCATCGTTAAAAGGAATGGACATGGACAGCTTTCTGTACAAAGTCTACTCTTACATGTTTGACACTTTTTAGACCTGACATTACCTTAACACAGGTGCAAGTGTTAAGAAAATCCTGGAAATCTTGTCACACACATTTCCTTACAACATAAAGTTCTCATCTTTCAAGAGATGAAAAACTTATGAAAATTACAGAGTTTGCATAGTTGGGTTTTTTTTCATTAAAAATCTCGAAAATACAATCCTGCCAGACAAAGAACCCTTACAGGCACAGAGCCTACACCATACTGTTTAAGCAAAACGTAAAGCATATATTTAATGCCTCCTAGTACCATACAAACCCAGGCCTCGTCTAAACACACCATTTATTTAGGCATACAGTAAGACAATCTCAACTCTATAGCCACTTCCAGCAACCTTCTAAAAACTGATGACAATTCGTCAGACTGCCGAGGCAGGCGACCTACTGACCTGCATTCGTTTGGCGACACCTTCCAGCTGAGCCTGCTCCAGGCGCATGCGTTGGCTGATCCTCAATGGGGGCAGATGGCCACTCTGCATGGGCTGGGGCAGTGCCTGATTGGGCAACCGGCGGTTGCCGGCAATGAAGTGCATCTGGACGTAGCTGTTGTCGTTCTTCAAGGCCAGAGCTCCTTGCCACATGACGGGGAAACGCTGGGTGAGGAGGTAAGAAGGCAGGGGTGCCTTGTATTAAAACCTTGAGAAATTGCAGAGCGTTCTATGGATATACTTTGGTTGGGGCTGAAGATTGCATTTGGAAGAAAGTACTGGGCAGTTTGCATTTAGAAGAAAAACAAATTTAATGTTCTATTTATTACTGTTCAGCTCTTGGACTGACTGAATGTATTGCATGTTCCTCCCAAATGCAATCTTTGTGGGTGAGGGTTTTATTGTTTAATTATTATTTTTATGAACATTCATGCAGGATAATTTCCAGCATAGAAATTTAACTACATTTTTTTTCTTTTCAACACCAAGTAAAAACAGGAAGGGATGGTTGGAGATTGACTACAGTCCTACTGTTCTTCCTTTCCTATCATTACATAACATTCCCTCTTTTAAGTCTATAATCTAATACTCAATAAAATCATCAGTACTTGCAGGACACAATCTAATACTCAATAAAATCATCAGTACCTGCAGGACACAATCTAATACTCAATAAAATCATCAGTACTTGCAGGACACAATCTAATACTCAATAAAATCATCAGTACTTGCAGGACACAATCTATTACTCAATAAAATCATCAGTACCTGCAGGACACAATCTAATACTCAATAAAATCATCAGTACCTGCAGGATTTCCACCGGTCCGTCCCTAGCAGGCAGGTCACAAGGCATCCGCGCCAGCTGCTGCCGGATCAAGTCCGACGCCTGAAGCTGATGTGGCAAGCCAGGACTTGGCGACCGAGCGGAGTGCAGGCCCCTGGACGGCAGACGGTCAGGATGAACTGGCTCTCCTTTCTTCCCAGCCTCGGCGTGCTGCTCCATGCCGGGGAAGCGAGGGCCGAACGCCTGGCCAAAGTGTGCCGTCAACATGCCCTCTCGGCCCAGGAGATGAGGTGGTGGTTGCTGACCGGGCCCGTAGATACGTGGGTCGATGGGTAGGCGGCCCACCATGCTGAAAGGTCCGTGAGCCAGGCCGAGGGACAACTCCGAGGGGTAGATGTGTGGGGGCAGGCCTTCACGGTGACCGCCCGGACTGGGCTGCATGAACGCACTGGCCACTGCTGCCGGTAGACGTCCTGCTTCTCCCTTGCGGTCCAGGTATGGCGGGATGGAGAATGGGCTCTGTGGCGCCGAAGGGGTCGATTTGGGCGTGCCACGAGACGGGTCTGATAACCCTCTGCCGTCAGTTTCCGACAGGTTCAGCGGTTGGTTGTGATTGACAGGCTGGCCGCTGCCAATGGAACCGCTCCTACCCGGTTCATGGGAGACGGGAGTGTTCCGGGCCTGCTCATGGGCTCTCATGGCATGGACGGCAATGTTCCTGGCAATCTCCGCATTACGGTTGGCGTCTTGGACCGCCGCAGGGGCGTTGGGGTCCTGAGCGTAAATGAGGTGATGGTGCAGACGCTGACGTTCCAGCATAGCTTGGATGACGGCCATTGCCTGAGGCGATCTATCTCCATGAGCTGTGGGCGGCGGGGGCCCTTCACGTCCATCTTCTGTTGAAAAAAAAAAGGGGGAAAAAATATATAATTCAGTTTAAATGTAGTTGTGGAGATTATATGAGACTATTGATTGAAATATTAGCAGAAAATAAGATTCAGATGATAGAGAAGGAAATAAAAGAGGTAGATTCAGACCAAAGAACTTTATTGAAATATGAAATATATACCTTATAATATATATAAAATATATGTTTATATATCTCTATAAAATATGAATACTTTTTTCTCTGCACAAAACACAGTCACCGTACCTTTCAAAAAGCGGCCAGTGGGATCCTGTTGATGACCGGACTGCATGCGAAGGCTGATGGGCGATGGCGACTGCCCGGGCTCTGCTTGCCTCATCGGGTTGGGCAGTCTCTCAATCACCTGGCCTTCTGGGCTGGCTGACTTGGGCGACAGAGACCTGGGCTGCCCTGACACTACACCAGAGAACAGCATGGAGCCCGACGTGACTGGAGGAGTACGGGTTCGAACCTCTGAAGACACCTTGTGACCTTGAGGTTGTTGGACCGAGGGCGACTTTCGAGCACCTGGGTAGTGCACCCCTTGCGTGATGCCCTGCTGGTCTGCGTGCATGAGGTAGGGACGCTGAACCGAGTGAGCCGGGGGCACATGGGGGAACCCAAACGAACCCTGAGGACAGGTGTTGACGGTTTGTGATGAGCCACAGGTTGAAAATGATTACTATCACTGAACATGCACGGTAAAACATATATAACATTAGCTAGAAGAAAATTGTATAAATAAAGAAGAAAATTGTGAAGTATGTAACATTTCTGTACCCTATCTAAATTTATTCTTAATTACACAACCTCTCGTAATCTTTTGACATCAAATCCTGATATTAATAATTAACGCAAAAATCTGCACATTATCACAAATCTTTCTCTTTTTTTTTTAAATCAAGAAGAAAAAAACAAAGCCTACCTGATGATGCTTCTGTGCCTCCGCTGCCATTTTGGCACTCATTTCTGGCGTCACCTCCACCGCACCAGCATGCTTGCCTCCCTTGCCTGCTCTCTCCGCAGCTCGGAGCGGCATCTGGCCATGAGCGCTGGGCGGCCTCTGAGAGATGGGCTCGTGGTGGGCACTGGGCGGCCTGGACAGTTGGGTGTGCATCCCCTCTCGAGGAATGGGGGAGGGCAGCTTGTGAGGGTAGCTGTGTTGTGAGCCTAGCGAGCTTGGAGACGGCTGGGACATAATCTCCTGCTGATGCTCAGCCACCCAGGTCTGCTTCGGCCCTGCATGCGACAGGCTGGAGGTCAACGCCGGCGATTTACTCAGGGAGGGCGGAGCAACCGACAGCAGCGGATGCGAAGACGGCAAGCCTTGAGAAAGAGCCGGGATGTCGCTCTGAGAACCGTGTTTGCCTTTGAGTCCTTGCAGATGGGCCAGGGAGGGTGAGTCTTTGAGTTCTTCACAGTCGGACGGCTTCCAGCCCGAGGCTTGGGACACGGGTGTGCTGGACTTGACAGCGTCTGCATTCTGCTGCTCACTCTGAGGCAGGCCTGAGAAGAGACCCAGGTGACCGCCTTGCTGAGAGGCAGGCGCTTTCCCCGCTGCCTTCTGGGCCCCGTCCAAGTTGTCAAAACTTTCTGCCGGAGTAGAAGGACCCTTCATATGAGGGCCACCCACTTGGGCGTTGGAACCGTTCTGAGCGTTGTTGTTCGGTCCCGCCGGTTTGATCGTGGCGGTGCCGTCGGAGAATTTCACGGTGAAGGCCAAGGACTTCTCTGGATGTTCAACGACCGCTGGTGCTGACCTGGCGGGTTCGATGACGTAGTGCTTCTCATCCTGTTTCTCCACCTTGGGGGTGCCGTGTTCCACTTTGATGCGTAGGGGAGGAACGGTCGGACCTTTTCGACCAGATCCCCTCGACTCGAATCGGGGCTCTGCAATGGAGAAAGTTTTCTCAGACTTTTGGTCTACCTCTTTCTTGGCCTCCGACGACCTTCTGCTGGTGGAACGAGTTGTTGCCGGTTGGACTGGTATTTTTAAAGAGAGAGAGAAAGAGAGAGAAAAATTGATTTCTCGAAAGAAGTTATAATGTAGAAAAGAAAATAGAAAATGATTGAACTTGACGTGAAAACTTTCAAGAGAGTGACAGAAATACCAATGATGTCCCATCCAGTCTTCACAGTTTGCAGCAGTTAAACGTCAATAAAAGAATGCACAGGTATAACAACATCAAAAATAAGGCCCAAACTCAAAACATAGGAAACTCTACTTCAGCTGTTCAAAGAAAATCATCAAATATAAACCATCACAGCCTCAGCAGGAGCTAGCACAGTGTAATGAGATGATGGAAACAAAGGGAAGAACTCAGAGAGGAAGTGAAAATCTCGGCACTTATAATGACAATTTATGACCTTGCAGGGTTCAAGAAAGTTATACTATTACTATGAGTATATAATTATACATCAATGTAGTGGCTGAACTAGATGACTACATAACTATAAAACTATGACTAAAATTAATAAAAAAATTAATTTACCTGATTCTTCATGAGCCTCCTCAGTCGTCTCTTCCTCGCTGGGTCCCAGGATACCCTTGGACACAGCATCTATAACAGCATCCACGTTGCTCAGCGGAGTTGACTTGCCTTCCCCTGAAGCGCTCTCTGTTGCCTTGCTCTCTGGCCCTTGCTTGGGCTCCTGAACAAGCCCAGCTGTGCTGGTCATCCCTGGAGACATTGGCATGAAGTCTGTGCCTATGGGAGTCTGGAGCTCATGGGCCGTGGGGTCGGAGCCGCGCTTCTTTCGCGCCCTGGGGGGCCTGAGTGAGGCTGGTTCCACTTTAGAGTCTCCCTCGTTGTCATCAAACTCGTAGATGTTTTCCTTGGAGACGTACTTCTGCGAATTTCTGTCTTCGTTCGCGCTCGCTGCTTTAGTCGAGTTTTTCCACTCCTCAAAGCTGGTGGACTGCTGTTGCTGCTGTGGCTGGTCTTCTTCTCCTCCATCTTTCCCCAGGATTCTACCTCCAGCCGTACCAGCAGCAGCCGCGGCAGCAGCTTCTCTACTTCGACGGGTACTGCGGCCCACTTCTAGTTTCTCCAGCTTCACTACAGGAGACGAGGGAACGTTTTCCGAGCTGCGCGTCCTGGGAGACGTTCCACTCTTCGGTGACTGCCCATCTGCAGCCCTGCCTCGTGGGGATCCCCCTGATCGGGACGGTCTGGGAGGAACCACAGGCTGGATGTTTCCAGAAGCTATGGCCTTGTAGTCCGTCGGCTTGCGGGCTCTCGTCGAACGCTGGGTCTTACTGGGAGTGGCTGGAGATGGGGCCAATCCCCGATCCTCGCTGTCCGAACTGATGCTGTACTGATTCTCTTTCCCCTCGATGCTCGAAGGTTGATCGTCCAGGTTGATCACCAGTTCAGACTCGCCATACGAAGAATCCAGGTCCATTTTAGAATCTGGACTCAGTACGTCCGTCTTGGAAGTCGTTTTCGCTGGCAGATGCTGCGGCTGCTGCTGAGGATAAGGCTCCGGCTGTTCTGGGGCCGGATGGACCTGCCATTCTGGAATCGACTTATTCCCAACACTCTCAGCCGGAGACTGCTGTTGTTGATAGAAGGGCACTGCTGGAGATGGCTGGCTGGCTTGACTGGATGGAAGTGTAGATTGCTGCTGCTGCTGCGGATGTGGTGTTGGTTGCTGACCAAATGGCGAGGCCTGGTGAGGCTGCTGGCCCTGTTCAGCCGAAGGCGGTGGAATGTGGGAGCCAATGTGCTGGAAAGGATCCGGTTGCGGCACGTGAGCTCGAGAATCATGGAGGCTCGTCAACGCCCCAGCACCCCTGCCTCTCCGGCCTCGCTGCGTCATACCACGACGACCTCTGCCCCGTTCTCGCGGCGCTCGCAGGCTTCGGGACTCGTTTTCGTGGGAGATGTGCAGCTCAGAAATCTGTGAGCCTTGGGAACCTTCACTGTCATGAGCAGCCTGGGCGTCGAAGTCGTAAGCGTCCATGGCTTTCTTCTTGTCTCCACTCAGTCCCGCCTTCTCAGCCGCCGAGATGGCTTGACTGTTGATCCAAGCTTTGTGAATGGAGTCCACATTCGCCTGGACACTTTCTTCGATCTTCTGCTGCTCTGCCAAAGCAGCTGCTTTGTCTTCTTTTGTCGGCTTCTGCTTCCGCCGCTTCCTGGTGACTTTCTTGTCGTCCACCTTGGCAACCGATGCCTGCGTTTGAGATGGAATCGCTGGGCTTTCGGTCGTGGTGAACGTCTTTGGAACTGGTTCTTTGTAGAAAGAGGGAGGAAAGCCTTCTAGACGCTTCGGTTGCTGGTGTTCTCTTTCTACAGCAGCAAACAGAGGATCGTGGTTGAATGCATCGAAGGGCTCTGATGGCTTAGACACGCTTGGTTTATGGCCGTCTGAACTGGGCGCATAATTGAAGAAACTTCCGGTGGCATTCCTAGGCGGTGAGTTGAGAAGAAAATCAATGGGTGGTTGGTCCTGATAGTTGTACACATTGTCAGGCACACCTTGCAAGGGGGGTTTCGTTGGAGAAAACATTGGTTCATGCAGAGGCTGCGGCACAATTTTGGTTGTCGCCTGGGGCAGCATGTCTTGCGACACCTGTAGCACTTTGGAGCCTCCATGGAACAACGGGTCTGGAATTAGATTTTTCGAATGTTGATGACCCGATTCCGGCTCTTTTATCGGAGCAATGCCTGGCTGTACCTGGAGCACTTGCTCCACATGTTCTTTGGAGACCTGGAGCATTTGCTCCTGCAGAGGAAGTTTGTTGGATCCGAACACAGACTCCTGAGGTAGAGCTTTCATCCCCGGAAAAGGCGGTTCTCTGGCAGCAGGGGCCTTGAGTGGATGGAGCAGTGGGTCTTGAAGAGGGGGGCCTTTGCTGGGGGGACTCTGGAAGGGAGGAGGAGGGGCGTCCTGAGAGTGGTCTTTGAAGGGCATTCCTCCCCGGACTTTCTTGGGGGACAGAAGCATGTTTTCTTGATGCGGGGGGATCGTTAAATTCCTCATCGGCGACTGATGTGGGGCGTTGTCCAGAGAGATGGACACAGGCTGGGGCAGAGAAGAGAGATTCCTGTCTTTGAGAAGTCCCAACTCTGGAGTCTGAGGATGAAACGGACGGTTCTGGTGTTCCAAGTTTGCCACGTTTGCCGCCTCCTCTGGACCGGAGATGGTGTTTCTTCGAGGAGTATGCATCACCTGCTCCGGAATAATCTCCTGGGATTTTCTTCTAGCCGGTTGAAGCACCGCGTCGACAGACTGCTGGGACATCGGCACCACTGGCACGCCACCTGAGTTTCTTCTCTGAGACTGCTGTGGGCTGGGCATGTCCAGCAAGATGTCTTGAGGCATTGGACCCTCCCTCTTGGGCGAAAGGAAATTTCTATCCATTTTGGGGTCTTTGTTGAAGAAAGGGGGCTTTTGAGGAAACTGCATATGGGGCTGGGGAGACTGCATCGGGAACTGAGGGGACGTTACTGGTTTCTGAGGCGACTGTAGTTGTCTCTGAGGTGAAGGAGGCATCTGGCGCTGGGGAGACTGAATCTGCCTCTGTGGTGATTGGGCCTGCATCTGTCTCTGTGGCGACTGCATCTGTCGCAACGGTGACTGCCCCTGACGTTGAGGTGACTGCATCTGCCTCTGGGGAGACTGCATCTGTCTTTGCGGAGACATCATCTGTCTCTGAGGTGACTGCATTTGGAAATGGCCTGAAGGCATTCCAACTGGCTCGGGGGTTTTGTCTTTGGCCGAGCCGCCAGAGTTCCTCCGTGGTGAGGCAAAGGGTAAAGGCGCTGTTGCAGCAGTGCTTTGAGGGGAGGCAAACAGACTGAACGTCTCTGCCTTGGTGTCCAGCAAGGAGACGCCGTAGTCCGCTTCCTTTCCTGGCATATGCTTTGGATCCCTAGGCAGATCCAGTTTATCATCCAGACTTGTGTCTGCAGTGGGCAGCTTGTCGTTCAGGTCAATGGTCGTTTTTCCAGGAGTGATGTTTGTGGACAGCACAGAGATGGAATTTGCATCAGGCTTGTCCTTCAGAGGAGAAAGCAGAGCCGTTTCTGTGACTGGCGGTTCCTTTTCTGCCGGTTCAATATACAAGGGTGGCAAAGGTAAATCCGGTTCTCCCATTGAGAGTGGCTCGGGTCCAAAGTCTCCTTGGAACTCAATCAAAGATTGCACGGCCCGGGCTGCCTCGTCCGACGCCTCTCTCATCGCTTGCTCTTCTTTCTCCTTCCGAGCTTTCTCTTCCTCTTCCGCTTTTCTTTTCTCTTCCTCTTCCTTCTTCTTCAGCTCTTCCTCCGACATTTTGGCCGGGCTGTCTTCGATCACGACCTGCTTCCCAACATTGGGGTCGCACAGAACAGCCAGAGATTTGAGCAGCTCTTCGTCCCTTTTACTTGTCTCTTCGTCCACTAGGCCAAACTTCTTAGTACCAACTGTGTCTTTCTTCTCTTTGCCGTCCTTTTTCGGCGACGGTCCAGTCGTCTTGTTCGTCTTCCCATCCTTGAGAGGGGGAGAGTGAAACAACGAGTTCAGGTCGGACTTCTGAGACTTCTTGTCCTCTTTATCCAGGAAGATGATGTCGGACACAATCGTGGACTTGCGTTCCGGTTCGTTCAAGATCTTGCAATTGATGACATCTGACAGAAGCACCTCCTTGTCGTTGCTTCCAGAATCGATCAACAAATTCACCGGGCTTGGCTTGGTCTCATCGTCACTTGAGGCTGCCATCGCCACTGTGGCTATGACTTCATCAATGCGATCGTTCCTCTCCTTCTCCTGTTGCTTCTTCAGCAGCTTCTTATCCTTCTTCGTCATCTTCTTCTCCATCGATATACTCTCCACCACCTCATCGATAACGAGGGATGGAAAATCATCATCATCATTACCCTCCCCAGTTGAGCCCACCTCAGCCGGAGTCGCTTCCTCCCCGGACAAAATGGGTTCCTGAGACTTGACAGAATCGGTGAGGACAATGCTGGACTCCGCAGATGGAGGGGCCGTTTCCGTGATCACGGTCGTCTCTGCCTCAGATATGGGCACGACAATATCATCCAGTGTATCCTGCTCCACTTTTGGAGTGGACTCCGGCGTCTTCTCCACATCCGATGAGAGATCAACGCCCTTCTCGTGGCTGTTCTTAGAGGCCACACCATCTTTCTCGGAAGCCTCCGCTTCTTCTTTAGGCTGCCTCGAGATGTCTGGTGAAGCAGAGTTTTCGGATTTCACCTCCGTCTTGGACGAGCCCTCCTTCCCAGAGTCTTTCCCCTTCTTCTCCTCCTCCGGACTCTTTTTGGAATCCTTCAGCCTCTTGGGGATGAGCACTGGCTTCGGATGACCCCAGAAGCTGACAAATTCGTCCACCACTTTTTCTTGGGCTGGGGCTGTTGATTTTTTCTCGTCCGACTGGTTTTTCTTATCCTCAGAATGATCCTTTTTCTCATGGGCAACTTTCCCAGGACTACCAAAATTCTCCAACTCTTTGTCTTGCTCCTTCTTCTTCTTTTTCTTCGGAGGTTTGTAATGCACACCGTCCGATTCAGCCTCTTGCTTCAATTCTTTCTCCGGCTCTGCCTCGTGTTTTGGTTCCGTTTTGCTTTTCTTATCATGACTTTTCTTTCCTACGTCTTTCACTTCCACACTGTCATGCTTAGAGCGTTCTTTGTGGTCATTATCCACTTTGAGGTCTGTCTTATCTTGCTTCTTGTTTTGGGTGTCTTTCTTCGTTTTCTTCTCTGTCTCGGCTTTCTTATGAGCCTTGGGTTCTACGGGCGTTTCAGCTTTCACTTCTTTGACCGGATCTGTCTTCTTACTCTTCGGAGTTTCTGCTTCCTCTTTCTTCGTCTCTTTCTGCCTTTCCTCTGCGGCAGAAGACGCACTGATGTCCATAGAGGCCTCGGACATCGTCAAGTCTTCGGATTCGCTGTCAAACACATTTTTAGCCTTCTTCTTCTTCTGCTTCTCTTTGTCCAGATTCTTGTCGTACACCTTTGTGATGAGAGAATTCACCAGTTCCTCCTCTTCTTTGGGATCGTACTTCTTTTTCTTCTTCTTCTTTTTCAGTCCATCCTCCTTCTTCTTCTCCTCCCCTCCTTTAGAAGAGCTCTCACTGACCTTATTCTCTTTCGGCTTTTCCTTCACCGTTTTATTCTGCTCTTTTACCTCTGGCTCTTCCTTTGGTTTTACGACCGTCTTCTTCTCTTCCTTCTGTTTGACCACCACTTTCTTCTCTTCTTTTGGTTTGACCACGACTTTCTTCTCTTCCTTTTGCTTCTTCTTCTCCACCGTTACTTTCTTCTCCTCTTCCTGATTCTTCTTTGCTTTCTTAGCCTCTGGTGGTTTGGATAGTTTGCTCCCATCGACTTCACGCTCAGTTTTGGGAGCCGCTTTCTTTGACTCCGTGGAGGAATCCCTTACCGACTTGGCGGCCTTCTTGGAAACAGATTCCACAGACGAGTCCCTCTTGTCCTGTTCGTGCACTTTCTTTTTCGTCTCAACTTTCGGCGTCGGAGGTGCCTCTTCGTCTGACAGCTCCATGTCGTCCAAACTGTCTGGTTCAGTGACATAGGCAGATGACTTTTGCTTGGGTTTGGTAAATTCCTCTCTCGATGCAACAGAGTCTGTGGAATCGTCTCTTGTCTTCTTTTTCTTGGGTGTTGGCTTCCCCTTCGATTTCTTCTCGCTCTTGGACTTGGAGGATGGAGGAACAAAGTTATCCTCATTATCCGAATCCGAGGAAGCATAGATATCACTGTACTTGAAAGTCTTTTTGCCCTTAGGCTTCACAGGACTGAGGAGGCCATCTTCGTCGTCGTCACAAGATGATGACAGTGACGAGGAAGAGGAGACCCTCGGCCTTTTCTTGATTTGCTTGGTCTTTTTCTTGGTCTCTTTCACCGGTTCAGATTCGGACAAATCGCTGAGATTGTCCCCGCTGAGATCAGAGGTGCTGTCAAAAGAGTACAACGACGATTTTGCTTTGCTTCCCTTCGCCTGTCTTTTCTGGTTGAACTTGTCGAAGGAGGACTTTCCAGACGACTCTGGCTTTGACGGCTGTTCAGGCTGCTGGTTCCGTTGGGTTTTGGTCTTCACCCTGTCGTACATGGAGGTGAAGGTCATCTGGAACATGTCATTGCTGTCCAGCAGCGCAGCCAGCTCGTTGCGTTTGGGTTTTTTCGGAGGGGGTTTCTTGCTGTCTTTTTCCTCCTTCTCTTCCTTCTTTTCTTTCTGCTGTTTCTCCTTTTTCACCTTTTCTTCTTTCTCTTTCTTTTCCTTCTTCGCTTTTTCTTCTTTCTCTTTTTTCAACTTCTTCTCCTTCTCCTTTTCCTTTTCTTTCTTCTCCTTTGCCTTCCTCTCTTTCTCCTTCTTCTCCTTTAGCTTCTCTTTTTCTTCTTTCAACCTCTCCTTCTCTTTTTGCTTTTCCTTTTCTTCCTTCTCTCTCTTTTCCTTGTCCTGCTGTTCTTTCACTTCCCTCTCCTGCTGTTTTTCTTTCTCTCGCTCCTCACGCTCTTTCTCTTTCCTTTCCTTTTCTTCTCTCTCTTTCTCCTTCTGTTTTTCCTTTTCTTCTCTCTCTTTCTCCTTCTGTTTTTCCTTCTCTTCCCTTTCTTTCTCCTTCTGCTTCTCTCTTTCCTCTCTCTCTTTTTCCTTTTGCCGCTCCCTCTCCTCCTTCAGTCTTTCCTTCTCCTCCCGCTCCCTCCTCTCCTCTTCCCTTTGCCTCTCCCTTTCTTCCTTTTCTCTCTTCAGCCTCTCCTTTTCCTCTTTCTCCTTCTTCTCCCTCTCTTCCCTTTCCCTTCTTTCCTTCTCCTCTCTCTCCTTTTCCTTCTGACGCTCTCGCTCCTCCTTTTCCTTCCTCTCCTTCTCCTCTTTCTCCCTCTGCTTCTCTCTCTCTTCCTTCAGCCTCTGCTTCTCCTTCAGTTTCTCCTCCTCTCGCATCTTCAGCTTCTGAGCTTTTTCTGCCTGCTTGCTGGCTGCTTGCTTCGAGCCCGTCTCCTTTTCTACATCTTTCGAGTTGTGGGAGGCGCTATCCGACGACTTTTTCCCAACACTTGCATTTCCAGACACATCCTTGCTGTCCGATTTGCCGGGTTTGGAGTCGGCTTTATGTTTGCCGTCCACCTTGGTCAAGCTTTTCACATCTCCCTTTCCGGCACTCTCTGACTTTGAACTGGAGCAGCCCCCGCTCTCTTTACTCCCAGAATCCTTTGGACCCTCACCTTTCCCCACCTTGTCTTTGTTCTCCGGCTTACTGGATTTCCCGTCTGACTTCACCTCAGGAGATAACGTCTTCGATACACACAAGAGATTGGCTAGCAGCTTCTTCTCACCAGATTTCTTCTCCTCCTTCCCCGCATCCTTCGACCTCACTTTACTTCCCTTGTCTTTCTTGCCCGCCTCCGGCTCTTTCGCCACTGGTTTACCTGAGCCTTTGGGTTCTTTCGATTTGACTTTCTCTTTCTCCACTACCTTCTCCTTCTTGTCCATCTTCTTCTCATCCTTTACCGCCGGCTTCTTCTCCTTCGACTCCTTCTCCTTCTTACTCTCTTCTCTCTCCTTCTTGGCTTTTTCCGTGTCTTTGCTGTGGTCCCTCTTCGTTTTACTTTTCTCCGTCTCCTTCGTCTTCGAACTGGAATCGTGGCGAGACACTTCGGAGCTCTTGTGCCCCGTGTCTTGCTTCTTGTCCATCTTCTCCTGGTCTTTGCCTGAGGACTCTTTCCTCTCATGAACATCCCGGACCGTGGGCTTCGGAGATCTCTTGTCACTGGAATGCTTGCTCACACTGTTCGAACTCTTATGCTTGTGATCCTGGCCCTCTCTGTACCCTTGCCCACCTTGCTTAGAATCTCCAGACTTCACTGTGGGCTCCACTTTCATGTCCGGAGCAAACAGAGACTCCGACTTGCTGGGACTGTTCGACGATTTTGAATGGTGGGACGAAGGCTTGCTGGACGGTTTCTTATCGACTTTTTCTGCGTCCGACCTCTGCTTTCCAGAAGTGAGAGAGGACGAGGACGACGAAGCTGTTGGCGGCAGTGAGGGCAAGGAGCTGTTCTTGGGCAAAGACGCAGACAAGTCTTTATCACTGTTCACAGAAGAGGAGGATATGTTGGACTCCTTCTCTTTATTCTCTGAAAAAACAGGCGGAGTAGATTCCTTCCTCTCAGAACTCGTCACGCTCAGCACAGTTTGCGTGGTCACAGGCGATGACAGTTCAGACAGTTTGGTGTCCACCTTGCCTTCCACAACGTCTAAACCAGTGTCTTTCCCTGACGGCTCCTCTCTGGTGAGGGGCGGCTCCACTTTGGATCCTTCTGAAATGAGCGACGGACTGTCCGTGGTGCCCGAGTCGGAAACGCTGCTGCTTTCGGGGCTGCAGGCTTGAGTGTTCACCTTCAACGGAGCCAAAAACGCCGGCTCCGCTTTCCCCTCACTCACCTGCCCACTCAAACTTTCCGAGGAACAAGCGGGAAGGGAGGAGGAGACATCCATAGCTTCTGCCGAACTGGTAGTTTGAGCATGTGAAGAAATCCCTTTCCCTGATGACTCGATGACATCATTCTTGACCTTGCTGGCCGGTAGCATCTTATCCGAGTAAGCTTCAGTCTTCCTGTTCACGGCGTGGCCGTGCTGGTGCTGGTGCTGCTGCTGCTCTCCCGAGTCCACTTTGCTGTGGCCGCTGGCCCGAGGACTTCGACTCCCTGGCAGGTGGGAGCTGGTCGAGGTCCTCGAGTTTTCAGGTACAAACGCCGGAGAGCAGATGTGCGGCGCCTCCTGCCCCACGGTTGGGGTGAGCTGCGACTTGTTGTCTGGTCCCTGAGTGAACGGCGCCGCGGGAGCCTCGCTGAACGGCAGCCGCGGCGGCAGAGGTGATGACGATGATGACAAGACGGCCTGCTGCAAAGGGGCGCAACTGGCCTTGGAATGGGTGTGAGCGTTCGACAGCAACGTGGACAACGATACAGACGGCGCCGAGGACTTGGACGAGGACAACGACACGGACGACTGAGACAATAACGACGCCGGCAACGACAGAGATGATATCACGGACGATTTCAGTGTTTGCTGTTGAGAGATGCCACTTCCTTCACACACTACAGACGTACACGATACTGACGCTGAGGTGACTGCGTGGGAGTGGGAGATGATGGATGCAGACGATGAGTTTGAAACACACGATGATGATGTGACCGACAATGTTGATGATGATGATGAGAATGTCTTGGAAGATGTGGAGGAGGATGAGGAGGAGGTGGTGGTGAAGGTGGTGGAGGATGAGGATGAGAACAAAGTCAATAATGCTGTCCCTTTCTCGGAAAGAGCATGCTCCGCACACGAGTCTGAAGCAGATTTATCCACTGCGTCCAGTGACGACGACGGAGCAAACGAAGCCGATGACGGTGAAACTAGAGAACTATCCAAAGGAGGTAATGACATTGAGCTGGTGGAGTGGGAGAGAACCGATGTGGCGCACACGCTGGTGGTGAAAGGGGTCGTGTGCGACACGGAACCCGCAGTGGTGGTTGTAACAGTGGGCTGCACCATGGAAGAGGACGTGGTGATGGGCTGCAGCACCGACGAGGCCTCTTCACTCTTCACCACCGGAAATTCCTTCTTCACCTCCGCTTTCAGATTCGGCAAGAGCGGCGACATCATTTCCGCCTTTGCCGAGGTGAAAGGGGTGATTTCTAAGTCTTTCGTGGGTATGTGGGGCGTGCCCGACGGTTCGTACTTTTCATTCATCTGCTCCAGCCGCTGAAAATCCTGATCCAGAATGCTCTTCTTGGACAACACCTGTTGCATGATCACGGACGGCTCAGGCTTCTTATCCGACAACACACCTCCATTACCTCCCATCAGGTTCCCCTCACGCTTCCGGATACGGTACTTGGAGTACAGCACTGCTGTGCTCTCATTGTTGTTGGTGATATCCTTGTTCGACAGCGACGGCGTTATCATTGCCGGGTCTCCCGACTTATTGAGAATTTCATCGATGGCTCGAATACGTTCTTCCCACGACGGTTCTCCCGGTGCCTGCGGAGCGGCCGTCATACTGTCGTCGGACAAGTCGTCGTCTGGCAGGATGGGGCTCTCCGTGCTGTGATAATCCTTGTAGAAGTTGAACTCGCCGTCCGACAGGTTGTCCTTGCCAGACGGTGAACCCGGAGCAGAGTGCTGCCAGGGAAGCGGAGAGGCGTTTTTGGAGGAGCTCCCTGAAGTCACGGAGTCCTGAGTGTGCTCCTCGCTGATGGCAGGACTGAAGCAGCCCACGGGACCGCTCTCCCGCTCCGTGGAGATCCAGTCCTTGTTGCGAAATAACGACTTGGACGAAGTTCGGAGTGGCTTTATCACAGAAAGGTCTCTATCACTCAGTTGATCTTTGGAAAGTTCACCGTTATCACAGGGGGAGGATGAGTCTAATGCTTTGTCCTTGTCGTAACTATAGTGTTTCGAGCCTAAGGAGTTAGTCCTAGTATCACAGCTTGACCTGCGCTCCAGCGAAGAGCCGTGCAAACGAGAAATCGAATCCGACTTCCGCACGCTCCTTTCCTCATCGCTCAATTCCACACTTTCCTGCCTGTGATAACCCCTCTTCTTCAACGAATCCGTATCCAACGGTTCCTCTATCCGCCTGCGCTTAATCCGTTTGGAATCCGAATCATAAGCTGCATCACTATTGTGTCCACAAGAATCGTCCCTCTCGCGTAAGGGACTCCTCCCCTCTCCAACTCTTTCCTCGTGGATCGAGTGGTTCTGATCGATCTTCGAATCGGTCTGCTTCGACGCTTCCGAAAGTTTCCGAAACGAATCCAACTTGCTCCGATGCCCTTCCAACTTCCTCTCATCATGGTTGTGCCTGCCCAACCTCAGAGCGTCCCTGACCGCCACAGATTTGACCTTAGCCGCCGAGCGAGGTGAATCTGGTTCGCTGTTGGCCGTGCCTTCCTCCTGAAGCTCCTGCAGCTCCAACAGCAGCTGCTGCTTCTCCTGATGCAAGTGGTGGAGGTCGCCCTCGCTGGCCGAGCCATTCTCCGAATCCCCGTGGCTGCCGGAAGAGCCAGGGCTGGAGGGACGGCCGAGGCCTTTCAGAACACGGCTCCGCATCTCCAGCTTCACCCGCTCCCGTTCCTTCTCCGAAGACTTCTCCAGTTTTTTCACCATCTTGGAGTCCAACAGGGCCGCCTCCTCGTGGGAGCGCTTGCGGCTTTTCTGCGCCGTCTTCGCCACCTCAGCCCCCAGTTTGGTGGACGGTAAAGACCAGGATTTGAGCTTGCTCTCCTCGGACTCGCGCCGTTTTTGAGAGCTCGAATGCGTACCATAGTCGTCCTCCGTGACCACGGAACGTTTGTAATCGTCCGGATAACACATCCTGTACATTGGGGCTTCTTCCTGAGTGGGCGTCGACGGGGACTGGGAGCGCGAGTCTCTGTGGCCCAGGTCACTGTCATGGCTGTTGTGGTTGTGGTAGTGAGGGGAGGCTGTCCGGCTCAACCGGCTATGGTGATCGTAGCCTTTATCGTCCGATTTGCCGTCGTCGTAGCGATCGCGCGATGAGTACTTATCGTCCCCCCTTGAGCTCTTGTATCGACTGTCCGAACGGAGTGAATTGTGCTCACTACTCGGACTGCCGTCTCGGCTGTTGTACAGGTCTATCCTCTCCTTTGAGCGATCGTCAAAACGGTCCAATGAGTGATCCTGGGAGCTACGGCGCGACTCGTCTCGACGCTCCACTGATCTTCGAGGGCTGTGGTCTCGTTCCCGACGCTCGCGCTGGCTGTGGCCGTAGTCTCGCAGTACCTGGTCGTAGTCATCTCCGCTGCCCTTACTGCCAACATAGTAGGACGAGTGGGAGAAATCTTCAGGCCGCCTGTGTACAGAAATAAGAAGGGATTTAGTATAAAATCTGAGGGGGAGGGGGTTCTTGAAGTTCAATCATTTCCAAATTATACGTAAAAGAAATTCAGGACTTTACTATTTCATTGGTTCTTTTCACAAAAATTACCAAAGAATAAAATATTTAAAGTGTTAGACACTTAATCCAAGGGTCCAAGGTTCGAATCCAGGTAATGACTGCGTTGTGCCCTTGGGAAAGTATTAGCCTCGCAGGCAAAGCCACAATAAACATTCCATTCATGAATGCCTTTCACTGCCAGATACCCAAACTATTTCGAACCAAACCTTCTTTACTGGAGTTTCTAATTCTCTCAGCAACAATACGTACCTGGATCTCCTAGAGCTGGAGAATCCATCGTCTTGGTACGTGCATGACTCACTGCCGTACGTACGGCCGCGACTCCGATACGTGGTGCTGCTGGTTCCACTACTGCGACCGTTGCGAGAGCTGTACGTGCTTGATGGGTTACGGCCACTGTATGAGTAGCTTGATGGGCTCCTGAATTGAGAGATAATGTTTTAGCTATTGCAAAGATC
>JBDFRD010230844.1:0-11330 GCA_039654405.1 Bullina lineata
GAATCTGAGGAGTCATGATTCGGCAAGCCAGTTGTTCCTATTGTTGTTGCTGTTTCTGAAATGGTAACACCTGTGCTAAAGGTGCTAGTTCCTACCTCAAGACGGCCCATGTCACCTGGAGATAACGGAATACATAGTTAAAAACACGACTCAAATATTGCGTCTTGAAAGTATGATGATTGTAACAGTTAAATAAATATTTGAAAACCGAAAAATGAAATGGACAACGACAACAACAACTATACCGTCAAAAAGGTAACTAATTGAACATTAGTGCCTAATTGAATGTATAGGACGGCCCAGAAACATGACTTGAACACCAGCAAGCTACAGACATTCACTAACAGATGTCTTGTGAATATTCCCACATCAGACGGCCAGAAGTCATCTCCAACGAAGAACAGTTAGACGGGAAATGGGGATGGATCGGTCACACGCTGCGAAAACCTGCATCCAACGTCACGAGACAGGCCCTGGACTGGAACCCACAAGGAAAGCGGAAAGTGGGTCGACCAAAACAGATTTGGTGCGGGAGTATAAATGATGAAGCGAAGGCTGCTGGAATGACATGAGCCGAGCTGAGGAGGACCTACCGGAACCGCGTGCGTTGGAGAAATGTTGTTGGTGCCCTATGTTCCTTAAAGAATCAAGAGGCATAAGTCAAGTCATGTCAAGTGAATGTATAGGATACATAAACAATATTCTGAGAATAATCGGCACAGTATTGTTCACAATTGTTTACATAACATTAATTATTCTCCACATTCATCCATTCACTAGTATAATTGCTGAGCGCAAGCTTCGAAAAAGATTATACATACAAGCGTGTGTACCGTTGCATGCACGGGGAGCTGCTTGAGTTATAAGAAAAATCCAGCTTAAAATGTTATAGTGATCCTTTTATTTGTCAGGATACAATTAAATAAAATAAATTAACTATTATTATAACTATAATATTCAAGACGGGCAAGTGTAAGTTCAAGGCAGGCGCGATCTGAATGAGCAGAATGACCTCAAAGGGTCATATCAGGTCCTTGCATTGGCATCCAGAGAAAGAAGAGAACACATCTTGACTTGAATTGTTTAATTCATTTACTTAATTTTCCAGTGCTACTGCTGTCAAGTCTGAAATCCCTGACTGGATAGATCACTTTGCGATCCCGGAGCTAAAGACATGTTGTGAAATACCGAACAGCTACTCACTCGTCATTATTGCCTCACGCCCGCAGCGTCCACTTAACACAACGAGGCGTGCCTTGCTGGCTTATTCTGACAGAACTAAAGAGTGTGTGTGTGAAAATTCAACGCTATTTCTCCACCAGCACGCACTGCCCCCCCCCCTTTTTTTTTCTAGTGGCGGGGTGCCGAATGGTTAGAGCGTTGGACTCCTAATTTAAGGGTCTAGGATTCAAATCCAGGATATGACCGTTTTGTTTCCTTGGGAAAGACACTTTACACCTGTTTTCCTCTCCCCACCAAGGTGAGAATTGGGTACTGGCATATTCTGCTGGCGAAGTAAACCTACTATACTAGTTACCTAGAGGTGATTTAAAAAAACCCATCTTTTTCGCTTCATACTGTAGAGACAGAGATACGATATAGCCTCTTGGGGCTTATAGACCTTAAAAATGTTATTTACTTTTTTTAAAGACAGAGTTACATTACGTCTTGATCAAGGTGATTAGTCAACATTTAGATAGAATTTACCAGGTCTTAGGCTGAATCTTCATCAGACTGAACTAATGTAAAAATACACACAGACCAACCAACGTTCAACATTACTGTCTTCATAGGGTGAAACACAATTGTACCTTGAGCTTGTAATTTTACGGGACAGCTTCATTTGGATGTGTTTGCGACTTTGCATTTTTCAGCTTCCCTGTAGCTCTCATTCCCATCTTTTGCATTATTGAATTAATGTAAGGATTACATTTGTAAACAGCGCCAAAGTCCACACTTTGTGTTTTTTGAAGCTGGATTATGAATGAAAGAAGCAAATAAAGTCTACTGGGAAGCTGAACAATGGAAATGGCAAACACAAGTAAAAAGATCTATCCATAATTCCTTGTGTTCTTCGGGATAGCTCCTTCTACTTGTGATTGTCATTTGATTGTGATGATTGGACTGTAGGCTATAAGGTGACGTAATAAGGTCTCTAGCGAGTAGGGAAAGAAACTAGATCTAGTAACCACTTGGTTAAGGAACTGTGAAAATCTATATCAATAGGTTAGATCAGAGTCATCCAAAGCCATAGCAGTCCCCCGGCCCCGTACAGATATACGGAGAAAGCAGACGCTTTTTCAGCTCCAGCCGTGGTTTCAAGAGACAGTTTGTAAGAGAAGCATCTAAAAATTGGGTCCTCGCACACTTCCTTGTGTTTGAAGCTTTTACAAAGTAACTTGGGGTCAATTTCCAAGCACAGTTTTATACTCAGTAGTCCACTTGTTTCGGGAAGTCTGTCCAGGTTGTTGTGGATATGCTTCAAGGCTTTCTGCATTCCGTCATTGTCGCTGTTGGTGAGATTGCTAATATCTGGAGGGTAATCAGGGTTTCCTCGTAATTTAGAAGCTGCATCGTTGTTGTTGTCCGATCTGGGAAGAAGTCCAAAACGACAAGTTTGACGAACAGAAATTGGACCGAACGTCCACTCTGTGTGATCGTGGAGCAACTTGTACAAGGCTAGACACAAAGCAAATGGCGCAGGAATTGTGTCCAGACGTGAAGTAAAATTTCCTTGTATGGTCGGTTTGTCGTCATTTATCAGATTGTCTAGGACAGGGGGTGATGAAGAAGTGATATTGGTAGCAGCGGTTTTCTGAGAAGCTAAAAACGTGGACGCAGACGATTCGCTGAATTGAGGCGTCGTTTTTCCCCGTTTGATAACGAGAACAGAAATTCGATTTGGGATAAAGCAGGCCAGTCCATCAGGGGACATCACCCTGCCCACTGCACACCTGTGTATTACACATTCTCTTTGTATGATTGATGCTCTGCAACTAAGATGAGACCACGGCAAATCATTTGAGACGATGGTGGACCCTGGATGAATGGGATTTGGAAATATAGAAGCCCTTATTAAACGGTCGTCAATGTTTTGATCACTTGTAACGAGCATACCCTTTGAGCCACGATGAATTGATAAATGTTTGGTGCAAGCAGCAGTTGTCTCCCCCTCATCGTCCATGCCAGTCTCTGGAGACTGATTGCCAGCTTCTTCGTTCAATTCTTCATTGCAAAATTCGCCCGGGAATAGATGTATACCACAGTTCGGACATTGATGATAAGAATCAAGACATTCACGTTTTGAGTTTTCTGCACCTGGTATTTCGACAGACTGAACAGAAATGAAGTGCGATTCTTTTGCATACTCGATACGTGAGAATGGTTGTCTTGCTTTAAGGTTGGCTGTGATCTGTTTTATTGGAGTATATGAAAACATTTGGCTGAAACGCGATCCAGAAACTTGAAACCACTTGGAAAAGGCCAGCCGATGCGTGCGATCTATTTTAACACTTGAAAGGGTTAGCAGTTTTTGAGCCCATAATGGAAGAAAGGAATCTGAGGAGTCATGATTCGGCAAGCCAGTTGTTCCTATTGTTGTTGCTGTTTCTGAAATGGTAACACCTGTGCTGAAGGTGCTAGTTCCTACCTCAAGACGGCCCATGTCACCTGGAGATAACGGAATACACAGTTAAAAACACGACTCAAATATTGTGTCTTGAAAGTATGATGATAATAATAGTTTAATAAATATATAAAAACCCACAAATGAAATTGATAACGACAACTATAACTATACCGTCAAAGAAGATAACTAATTGAACATTAATAGTGCCTCGTTGAATGTATAGGAATCATAAATAATATTCTGAGGATAATCTGCACAATATTGCTCACCATTGCTTACATAACATTAATTATTCTCCACATACACCCACTCACTTGTATAATTGCTGAGCGCAAGTTCCGAAAAAGAATATACATACAAGCGTGTGTGCCGTTGCATACATGGGGGAGTTGCTTAAGTGATAAGAAAAAAAAACCAAGCTTAAAATGTTATAGGGATTCACTAATTTGACAGGTTGTGTCAGGATATAATTAAATTAAATCAAATTAACTATTATTATAACTATAGTATTCAAGACGGGCAAGTGTAAGTTCAAGGCAGGCGCGATCTGAATGAGCAGAAGGACCCCAAAGGGTCATATCAGGTCCTTGCATTGGCACCCAGAGAAAGAAGAGAACACATCTTGACTTGAATTGTTTAATTCATTTACGTCAATTTTCCAGTGCTCCAGTGCTATTGTTGTCAAGTCTGAAATCCATGACTGGATAGATCACTTTGCGATCCCGGAGCTAAAGACAAGTTGTGAAATACCGAACAGCTACTTATTCGTCATGATTGTTTTACGCCCGCAGCGTCCACTCAACACAACGCGGCGTGCTGTGCTGGATAATGTTGACAGAACTAAAGAGCGTGTGTGAAAATTAAGCATTATTTCTCCACCATCAATTGCGACGGTGCGATGGTGATCAGCATCCTGTAGCATTACATTTGTCTTCTTCAGACTGATAGTCAGCCCAAACTCCTTACAGGCATGGAAAGTCTACTGACAAGCTGCTGCAGGCCATTCTCCGTCTGAGACGTCAAGGCTGCGTCCTCAGCAAAGAGCATCTCGCGGATGAGTACCTCTGTGACTTTAGTCTTGGCGCGGAGGCGGGCAATGTTGAACAGTCTGCCGTCGGCCTTGGTATGGATGTAGATTCTTGAAGCATTGAAAAGAAGGTGCCGAAGAGTGTTGGGGCGAGAACACAGCCCTGTTTCACTCCTCTATTGACCGGGAAAGCCTCAGAAGTTGCACCGTTGAAGTAGACTGTGTTGTGCATTTTGTCGTGAAATGAGTTGACAACCAGAAGCAGGTGTGAGGGGCACCAATCTTATGTAGCAGCCTGAACAGTCCACTTCGGCTGACCAGGTCGAACGCCTTTGTCAGATCTATGAAGGCGATGTAGAGGGGCATCTGCTGCTCTTCACACCTCTTGGAGTTGGCGTAGAGAGAAGATCATGTCTATTGTTGACCGGCCACCTCTGAAGCCACACTGGGACTCTGGGTAGACGCTAGAGGCTAGGATTTGCAGGCGTGCTAGGGCCACACGGGCGAAAACCTTGCCGACAATGCTTAGAAGAGAGATGCCTCGGTAAATATTGCAGTCGCCATTGATGGGTACAGCTTGCAGGCTGTTGAACATTTCTCCTATTTGAGTCCACCATCTCCAGCTCGCTCTCCATTGATGCCGAGGGGAACAACAGCATTGCCAAGGCCACAGCAGTTTTGGCTCGGCTGAACCAGAGAGTCTGGAACAACCCTTGTCTCACTGAGAAGACCAAGCTGCGTGTCTACCAGGCCTGCGTACTCAGCACACTACTGCATGGTAGCGAGGCATGGACCACTTACACAAGCCAAGAAAAGAGGCTCAACAGCTTCCACTTGAGGTGCCTGCGACACATCTTGCACGTCCAACGGCAGGACAAAGTGTCCAGCGCAGAGGTCCTGGAACGTGCCAGCATGAACAGCGTGTGCGCAATACTCAGCAAGAGGCGCCTTTGCTGGCTCGGCCACATCAGGAGAATGGATTCCGGCATCCCCAAAGACCTCCTGTATGGTGAGCTGGCGGATGGTTCACAGCTGGCTGGACGTCCAACACTGCGTTATAGAGACGTCTGCAAGAGGAACATGAAGCTATGCACCATCAACGCTAGCACGTGGAAGAACTGCGCAGATGATCGCGCAGCGTGGCGCGTCACTGTCAGACAGGGCGTGCAGAAAGCAGAGGAGGCACGAAATGCAGCCCTCGCCCAGAAGAGAGTCAAGAGGAAAGAAAGGCAACAACAGCCGCAGCAGGCAATGTCGTACGTTTGCAGAAAGTGCAGCAGACTTTCAGTCCCGAGTGGATCTGTACAGCCACTCACGAAAGTGCAGATAGACGGATGCTACACCCTCTCTCGTAGACGGAAGGTTGCCGACGACGACTGTTATCGTTAACAAATCACGTAGGTCGCCTGTCTTGCCAGCAGACTCATTATCTTTGCAATTTCTCCTAGTCCTTCCCGTAATTCTTTTCTTTTTAAATGCATAAATCGACATTTTTGTGGAGTCAGGTCTCCGTCATCGGTCTTCTGATTAGAAAGTCATTACAGTTCATCACTCCTTCAGCAAATCCTCTTTTTCGATGTGAAGTACCTCACACTCACATCACAGTAAAACTTGGGCACGTTAATGGCCCTTCATCTTATTTGCCAAATTACACATCGCCAATCGAGCCAGAGATAATGAGTTTATGGCACCGTTTCATGTCTTCTGTATTATGTAGAATAAAAGGAAGTAGTTAAGTAAGGGTGTAGAAAGAGGAATTTTACAATTAGTTGTTTGAAGATTGTGGTAGTAAAGCTTACAAACAATTTGGGATTAATGAACACTAAGTTAAGCGAGGAAAGCAAAAAGATGCCTAGGATTACTTTTTGTAAAACTTAAAGTCAGTTGTGAACCCTGTCCCTCTCACTGATAACACCCGTAAACCCACTAAAGCCCTTGAGATATGATTTAACCAAAACATCTTGAACTAGGTTACATCATATTATAGTAGAAACATCGCAAGTCAGGGGTCAGAAGTAGTAGGCCCTACACATATGATCATAACCATTTATTTGTTTATAACAACAGCTTACATAGAATTGTCAAGCAAAGAACAAATGATGTCATTATATAATATCTACAAGATCATTAGACCTGGCAAAATTATCCTAAAGGGGATAGTGCAGGGTGGAGGATAAAGAACCAGAGGACGACGTGGGAAGTCAGCATCATGTGGAATGGACACGTTTCTTTCGGCCAGTCGTAGAGAGAAGCCTGTGAGCCTGACCGATGGCAGGAGATTGTCCAAGTCATTAGAACTAGGAGTGCCTCTGTCACTCTACCCGAGTAAATGGTGATATCGTTGGTGTGGTTTTTTAAAATGATATTTTGATCGAGACTTGCTTTTTCAGCGATTTCCTACGGGTGGTTTACGTTCAGAAGTTACAAGTAGAAGGCACACTTATAGTGTTAACAGGATCTGGGGGGGATAACGTTGGTTTGGGATTGAGCTTGACTTGCATTGATATGCCATCAAATTTTACAAAGCTTTTTTGAAAGCTTAGAAATCTTAAGTTCATTAGGAGCTGAAATGGGGATTCCTCTTTCCGGACTGCGGAATCTTTGCATAAGGAAATTGTACATTTCAACTCCGCAAAATGTACACGCTACAAACAATGGATATAATACATATATAATATAATATACACACATATAATTGAAACGCAAGAAAACCTGTTTTTCATTAGTTGAAACATTGATTCTTTATTTCAAAGTCTCGCTAAAAAAAGGTAGTGATGTTAAACAATAAATACATAGGAAATACCTGAACAAAACAGTCGAAGAATAAGATTATGAAACGACAATAACGGAGACCCATATGCAATAACAGATTGATCATATCAACTAGGCGAGCTAGTATGAACAAAAACAAAACGAAAAGAAAGGAAAAGACGAAAACGTGCAAGGAAAGAAAGAACGAAAGAAAAAAAAACCGATAACACAATCGTAAGACAGCACAACAGGAAAGTATGTAGTAGGTACCAGCCTACGCTCGGTCCAAAAATGCTTTAACCCTCTTCCTTCAGGAGAAAATTCTGTGTCAACTCGAACTAGAACGCCTTCGGGAAGCGCGAGTCAAAATATATATATATACACTTGTGTGGAACAATCAGTTGAATTCAATGAAAACAGATCACTTCGAATTTTGGAATTAAAACTACATGAGCAATACGAGTCGTAACTGAGCTGGGACTGAAATGAATGAGACCCATTACGAATAAATAGTTTGTATCAACCCTTCCCTTACTACTGACATGTACACATTATGTACTTCATGTTCTACTTCGACAAGGACATCTTTCAAAGATAGAAATACCTGTAATGGTTATGATATGCACGATTTCCACTACAAATAACGTAGTTCAATGTAACCTGAGAGAGAATGAAACTCCCCATGAAATCGAAATGGCGAGAAAACAGAAGCCATCACGTCAGTTCAGTTTCAGGTTCGTTTTCAGTGGTAGAACATGTGGAGTACTGATTTCCCACCTCACCACGCCAGTTCTTTCAGTTGCCCAGGAACAATATAAAGAACGTTATAATTACTCCATTTCGTATAAAAATAATAAATTAAGAAACTTGAAGTACATGCAAAGGTATTAAACCCCGCCAACTCGGCAATTTTTTTTTTATTATTTTTTTTAGTAACACAAGTAACTGGACAAGCCGGCTACAATAAGCGAGTGTGAATGAAATCAAATTGAGCAACATAAACCGTGCCTCGCCTTGTCTAATACAAGTGCCCAGTTGCCAAGCAAACCTACAGCTCAGCAATAACATGCTTCACGCTGGGGCGCCAAGAAAAAACGTCCAAAAGTTGTCGTGTGCCAAGATAAAGAACACGCCTAACTTGACATTTTCTCTCCAAAGCGTCGGCATTTAGACTGACAATATCCGTTTTGCTTTCAACTTATTCTAACTTCATACACGGAACAAAACGTGACTTTCTCAGTGGAGCTCCGGCGCAACTCACCGCAATCCCGTCTCTCTCAAATAAACCAACAAAGGATCAATAAAATAAAATAAAAACAGTAACAAATAAAAATAACACATGTAGTAATGATAATAATAATAATAATTAATAATAATAATAATAATAATAATAATAATAATAATAATAATAATAATAATAATAATAATAATAATAATAATAATAACTTACCATTGTGAAAGCGACTGCATCAATACATTTTTTTTTTAAATCGAAGAGATGTTAGGAAACATTTCATCTTTAGCAAGATAAATAATAGCAAATATTACATGCAGATTTTTATCCCTCTAAGAATGACGTACATGTTTCAAATGATGTAAGAATATATATAATATATATAAAAAAAATGTACAATATGCCGAATGAAAAGCAGTTTGCTGCATGACATGAACGAAGTAAGGTCGTCGTGGGCGGCCGAGTAGATATTCTAAGTCAGTTCACAAAATGAACACGGCTCAGCTCGGGGACAGAGTAAAATATTCCTCAGCAGAAATAAGCAGTTACAACAAGTAAATTTTAAACAGATGGACAAATTTAAAAAAAAAAAAAAAGAAAGAAAGAAAGATAGAGAGCTAACAATGAAAACCAGTTCCAGTTTTTACCCTAAAAGTTACAGTTGTATTATATCCGTGAAAAAGACAAAACACTTCATGTACATTGTATAATAAATAAACTTATCGATATACATCATCAACATGTTGTGGAAATCGAAACCTTATGGAACTCTCTTGTGCCGTCTACACTTTTTTCTTCACAAAACTTGCAATCTCTCAATAAAAATCTGTTCACATCGCTGTCTCAATACTTTATATATATATAAAAATAATAAATAATAATAAAGGCATGAAGAAAATGAAGTGTTGTGTCTGAGGAGGTAGACAATGGGAGCAGTAATGATGAAATCGGATGTACATGTATCTGAAATGAAACACGCATGCATACGAAACACACACAAAAAAATAATAATACAAAAATACGGCAGTTTTTACGAATACTACTACCGTAGGCTTGTAGTAAGTATGTATCACATCGGATGGATGCAGCTCAAATTAATACAGCACAAGCCAAATAAATTTAGTACCGTATTGCTGAGTATTCAATTTCAAACTGAACCCACCCATTCCCAAACGCCTATAGATCAGCAACACGCACACACAAGACAGCGCAACATTTCTGAACATAAAAGTAACTTGATTTAATAATGTATAGGGCCTTTCAAACATAGGTCTGTGAAGCAATACATCATAATATAATTATATGCGTGCTAATTAATGTAGCTCGTCCATTGTCTTCCTGAGGCCAAGCAGCTCACCCCTTTTTCTTCAGCAAACAGCAAGAACCAGCTTAACAAAGTCACTTCTGTCATCAGCAAGTATAGAAGCAGCATAGCGAAAGCAATGTACGGCAGTTTGAAATCCCAAGACATTTAAAATAACAGAGCTTTTTACCTTTCAAAAAGCATAAATAGCATTTTTTTTAATCCACACGAATTGCAAAAATTCTCGCCACCAGTTATCCTCTCTTAGTTTGAAAAAACATTGACAAGTCGAAGCTGCATTCACAAATGCAGTCTGCACAGCATCCAAGCAAAACAATTAAAAATGTACCACCAAATATAAAAAAAGGGGGTGGGGGTTGAATAGGCCCAATAAATGCTCTTTTCAGAAACACTTCTCTTATGTTAAGGTTTAAACTGATATTTCTCTGTTACATACTTGGTAGAAACAATGATAAAAGTATTGTTTACAAGCAATAATATAAATTATATAAATAACTATTTTTATACTTTTTTTTAGATAAGTTGTAGACGGCAGTACAATGTAGTGTGAAAGTTTCCCGGCCTCGTAAGTTGTGACTGCCTGTTCATTAATGCCACAAAATTAAAGAACAGGTGAACAAAAACAAAACAACATGAACTGTCATACCACACTTCTGGGTACGACGCGGAAGAAAAATAAATCGTAAAGAAAGCATAGATTGTCAGACTGTTCAGTGTATCAGAGACAAAAGCGTTTAAGAGAGTCAGTAGTTCAACTGAGACCTGCCACCTGCCTGACTATTTGTTTTAAGCTGGAGAGAAGTGTGCCATGTCCACGTGAATAAGATATGCGGAAGCTGGGCCCTTCATTAGAAGAACACATTTTAATACACAGTAAAAACCACAACATTTTATGTTACCTAAAGGGTGGAAGAAAGCAGGCCAAAGCGATTAAAAGGGAAAAGATCTTAAATAAGCCAAAGAAACTAATTCAAAAACAAAATACACGCTGCGCTCTTCTTATATAAAAATGAAAACACTGTTTATGGCAAGTTTTCACATCTTTAAGGATAAAAAGGACAATATACCCCGAAAAATGCCCACACCTTTGTAAGGCAATGGACATGTATATTCATCACAGCGACAGAGCTCCATCGAATTGACCACAATGGTACGCATGAAGCAACACTTAACCACATCACATTCTCTACTGCTAAACAAAATAAACATGTCTCACAAAACTATACACAGAATAAGGGGTTTCGAAGCTTTGGGGAGAGAGAGAGAGAGAGACACGGAGACAGACAGACAGAGCGAGAGAGAGAGAAAGAGAGAGAGAGAGAGAGAGAGAGAGAGAGAGAGAGAGAGAGAGAGAGAGAGAGAGAGA